>QFDD01007105.1:0-12172 GCA_006871305.1 Vachellia collinsii
AGTGGAAGCCACTTCAAGTTCACATTGGAAAGTTAAAGCTTCAAGGTAGCATAGACTCACCAAGTTCAAGTGGAAGCCACTTCAAGTTCACATTGGAAAGTTAAAGCTTCAAGGTAGCATAGACTCTAACTTTTACATTTACATTGCATTTGATTGTTGTATGTGTTGATTTGCCATGTATGAGGTATGGTGGTAGCCATACAACATGTAAATCCTTGCTTGTGAATGTGCATGGTTATAGCTATGCTATGTTGCCTTTCCTTGTGTAAATATGAGTATATGAGTAAGGTGTTGTTTTTAGTGTTATGACTTGATAGTTTACATTTACATAATCAAGCATGTTGATGTGTTAGTTAGAGATAATTACTACTGAGATTTCTTTGAAATCTCATTCTTTCAAATAACTAACCATAGGCACAAGTTCAAGAAGCAAAGGCAAGGAGATATAGGAGTAAAGTTGGGTGGTTTCAATGAAGATGGCAAAGATTGCACTTGTTGTGCATAGCATATTATACATGTGTTCATTAGATAATTGTATGATAACATGATATTTGATAGAAATTAAGTGTTAAGTGATGTAAGAATATGCCAAGCATGCTGAATGTATGCCATGGTGATAAACACTAATATTTACATGGTTTTCCTATCTAATTTTGGGCATTCTGTAACTCTTTTACCTTGTCTTGCATGCAATTGAGCCTCTTTTTCCTATATCGACCCATGTATTGCAAAATTACTGAAACAAAAGGGAAAATGAGTGAATTATCTCTTTCATATGTACATGCCTTTGAGTTTTAGTGTTTGATTCCTTAACAAGGCTCTTTACTTCTGTTGCAGGCATGTGAAGGAGACACTCAAGCCCAATGATGAGTTGGAAAGAGCTAGAGTTTGTTGAAGGGAAGAAAATTTGCAAGGAGAGTGCCACTGGGCCTCTTTAGTCACAACCATAAATAAATATGTCACGACTTTGATGTAACTTAAGAGGCTGTGTTGACCTTATATGTCGCAAACTATTGTAATGACGTCGCGACCTCATTGCATGAAAATGCAGCTATGCATTTTGGATTAGGTCAGTATCATTTTGCATACCGAAAAGAGGGAGCCACCATGAGACCAGACTCATTCTGCAGATTTGGAGAATCATTTGGAAACCAGTCCTCTCTCTTTGAAGTAGCCACCAAGCTCTACTCGTTCCCCTTCCATTTTTCCAACATTTCCCTTCATCTCCCACCATTCCCAACCATCCCACCCTCCTTCATCACTCCTTCCTTCACACTTCCATCTTCATCTTCACCTCTCCCATGGCAGAAAACCACTATGATTGCAGCTGCTTCCTTGAAGCTATGAGAGGCTAAAACCTTAGCCTCTTGGTGATGGAGAACAAGGCCTGAGCTGTGGGATTCATTGGGGGTAATTCCTAGTCTAATCTTGCATTTGAAAATTTGTAGAGATTTCTAGATTTAGAGGTTTCTACTGTTATGTGAATTGTGTTTACAAATTTGTAATCCTTCAGTTGGACTATGTATTCGGATTGGATGCTATTTTATGTTCATTAGTATATATATTTCAGATTTGATTCCTTGTGTTCACCTAGTTATCAATGATTGTTGGTGGTTAGTTGTCCATTGGGTTTCTGTGATTGTGATTGCAATCCATTGAGTACATGAACATCATTCATCCGTTTACATTCTAAGTAGTATTACCAATGTTGTAAGAAATGTTCATTAACGTGGATTCAAGTGAACTGCATTAATTAAATCATTGGACCTAAGTAATTGCTTAGGGTTTCTCAATTAGACTCAGAAGGATTAATCTCCCATGTTAAAGTTAGAGTAAGGAAAGCTGAGTTCCCATCACTGAGAGTCTATCCCTTATATATTCCCTTTAATCCAAAGCACATTTTCAATTATAAAAAAGATCAAAAATATTTTACTACGCACATCTTCTGTGTTTTGCATTACAGCTTTTGTTTACTAAATGAAAACCCCCCTTTTTACCCAAGTTTAGCATGTTTTCAATAATTAATTTAGGCTAGGATAACCAATAAATCACTCCTTGAGAAGAACGATTAGTTGCCCACTATACTATATTATTTTGGGAGTAATCATATTGTATCAAACTAGAAGGTGACAAAACCGTGTCCGATAACATGGGTACTAGTAAAGTTGATCACAAAGTGGTAAGCATGAAAGGGAAAGAGATGAGCACGCAAAATCACATAAAAGGGTCCAACACCCTTACAAATTGCATAATTAGACAAAAATTAGCAAATAAGCTCAATTGCCATGAAACTTTCCAGTCAAGTAGTACATGGTATAAGCTATAGTTTGACAAAGGGTATACAAAAAGTTAGCTACGGTGAAAGTGGTAAGAGGGTCCATCTTAAAATAAGATATAGTTTGCTATTTTTGGATGTGTATACAAAAAGTTATGCATTTTACAAGTTCAGCTAAAAACCAAAAAAACTGATAGCAGCAGAGTTCGCTTAGGTGAAGTCCATAGTTAGCTACGGTGAAAGTGGTAAGAGACGTTAGTTTAGAGGAGTTTGCTTTAGTGAAGTGCACCTAGAGCAATTTTCATGTGGTTAAATGAGTTGGTTGCGGCGAAGTGAAAAGTTGGCCACAATGAAGTCCTGTTTTAGGGGACCAAATAAATAGTGAAATTCCACATGGTTTGAGGTGATATTTGAGCTTTAAGTTGCTCAAATGAGAATTTTTCCCCCAAAAGGAATTGAATAAGCTTTAATTAGAGACTTAAACCACTTGTTTGGGATTTTTCTAGATTTAGTTATAAATTTTCAAAGTTGGCCAAAATTTTTAAGATACCAAGTAAATAGTGGCTATTTTGAGAATTTTTGAATGTCACTTGGTTAACTAATTCTAGCTCATTTAATGGCTTCAAGGGGGTAATTTAAGATCTCTAATGACTAATGAATCTATAGAAGAGATGTGTTACATAAACTATTGGAAATTGTGCCATAGAGCCAATCATTGTACTTTGAGTATTTTAATTAATAAATTGTTCATTTTCATTGTGATAAATCATGGTGATTATCCTAAATGTCTATGGTCGATTATCTGTGTGGGAGCAAAGATGAAATAAGGCCATTATGACTTTGAAATGTATGGAGATACTAGTCAAAGTATAGGTACTTGTAAGAGTACAATGTGTTAGACCGACCCATTATGAGATAGCTCCATGGATTTGTGTCATAATCAAGGTTAAAAAAACTGAACCATGCACTGAACTGATCGAGACAGTGGGTTAAGGGTTAATGGGTCAAATCGGGGTCAAACCAAGATCAAACCGGCCATATTAAAATAATAATATTTAGTTGGCAATATTAAAATACAACACTTTTAATAATGTTTAATTTTAAAATATTCATCTTTATCAGTTAAAATTCTTTAATCACTATAATTAATAATCATTCATAATAAAAAAATCATTAAAATTCATTTATCAACCATAAAACGTTAAGAATGAATCGTAAAAAAAACCATGTTTGCAGCAAAAAAGAAAAAGGAAAGTAAGGAACGTCGTCCAGTCCTTTCCTTTGTCACTGAATAAAAACAATAAACAAAGAAAAGAGGAAAATTGCATTAAGGTCCCATACAAGAAAATTAATAATATCATAAATGTCTCAAAGGTTGGTAATGGTAGCTCCTTTACTTATCAATGATTCTATTTTACTTGCAATTAACAACCTTTTGGGACATTTCTAATATTAATTTTCTTACGTGGGAACTTAATGTAATTTCCAAAAATAAAAGCAAAGGAAACAAACATTTAAGAAGAAAGTTAATCAAAATATATATATTTGGTAAAAAAATATAACCCGGTCAACCCGCTTGCCGAGTCACCGTCGACCCAGACCAGACCATGAACAGGTTCATCGGTTGAACCGGGTGGTCTGGTTTGGGTTTTTCAACATTGGTCATAAGCTTGTCTCACAAATGACTACATCATAGTTCCCTTTGACTTGAAATCATCATGGATTCCTACATAAGAGTCACTCAGCTTTGGCCTAGTCAAAAGTCACTTTTAACCAAGTGATGATAAGGCTATGTTTAGAGGAATGTGAATGGTCAAGATAGGATTTATCCCTCACATTAGTAGAGAGATATTGCTGGGCCCCTCGATGAGTGAGTCTGAGAAATGTATGGACATACTGTGATTGAAAGGTAGTTCCATCTCTTTAATCAGTTTACTCAAGGATCAAGAAAGCAATGGTCAGGAATAGGGGGATGACAATCCCCATGCCTCATCCTTGATCGAAATATCATGTGACAAAAGGCACGTGGTATGGTTATATGATAATTTGTATCAGTTTATAAATCCTCATGTGAATTGGGTAGTCATAATGTTTTGCTAGATGATGCTTATGACTTGTGGGCTAGTATAGTCACTGGCCCCATCGTCAACTCCATATGAGCTTGTATATATTCATTGAATCAAGGATGAGGCACCTATACATGCTTTCAGTGCGACAAATGTTGCAGCTAAAAGTTAAAATAGGTTTTTTAAAAAATTAAATTGCTTAAATTAAGACCTCAAATGCGTAGCATTTGTAAATTAATGTATCATAAATAAAATATGTTCACATGATTCTTCAAAATTATGATAATATTTAAATATCTTAAGGAAGTTAAAAATAGTTTTATGGAAATATGAGAACATTCTAAGATTGCCCTCACTACACTAAAGCAGCTAGTTGAGCATGTATTCTTTGTTCCATTTGTTCTATCCTCTGCACAAAATCATGCATGCTTTGCTTCCATCTTTGTACTCGCTTCTATACACTTTGCCTCCATCTTGCATGCTCTTCGGCCATCTTTGCACACTTTGCTTCCATCTTTTCTCATTTCCCTTGGGCTTTTTTTTATTGAACTCTTCATGTAACTTGTTACGCACATCCTCTACAGCTAAGGTATCGATAGATTGAGGGTGAGCTCTCTTCCTTGAAGGCTCTGCTCCATATCCTTTGCCTCTTATATACCCTGACATATCTCCAAGAATAGCTGTTAATATATCATTAGAGGTCATTTAAGCATCACTCTCTACCTCTTCTTATTGTTGAATAAGTTCTAGCATGAGAATCTACAATTACAGTATGAAAAAAATTAAATAAAATAAAATTTATTTACTCAATATTAAAAAAAGATAAAGCATATGTGAATTTGTATAGATTGTGGATCTGTCCAAACTAATTGTCCTTCTAAAGTCTTCCTGACTAGTTAGGCAATGCAAGCTATCTTGTAATGGGTTCACTTTACAAAGTATAGTGCACAATGACAACAAATTGTATATTTCAAAATGAAATTATGATCAATAGCGTTAATTGAAGTGAAAAAATATTGAACTTACTATAGTGTAGTTAATCTCTGCAAATGATTGGGAACCACAAGTATGCTTTGTCACCTTTTTTTTTTTCGATTTTGTATATTTCTTGCACTTTTTTTCTACCACAAGTTTGGTTAGTAATAAGAATTTAATGAATAAATTAAAACATTATTTACTTAAAAGGTTAAAAAGATACCTTAAATACATCAAATTGAAAATAAGTTAATAATCTCTACCAATCTTCAAAACTAAGATTTTGAGGAGGATTATCCAACCTATCCTCATCAGAAGCATATTTCTTGTATATACAGTACAAGTTAGTCTTCCAACTTCTAAAGGCATTTTTCAAATTAATGTTGATAGTCTTTTTAAACTTTTCTTCATTTCTTGTGCTAGCATTTTCATATTTGTCCTAAAATAAAGAAACATAAATACTCGTTATGAAGACAAACAAATATATGTGCGTGTGTATTGTATTGAGTCTACCTTTACTTTCAACATCATTTGATTACCAAATTTTTCAAAAATAATCTACCACTCAACACCAAACTCAAATGTAATTGTGGTCCTAACAACATAACCACAATAATTAGCAAGGTTTCTTGCTTCTAGACCTACTGCTCTTGCCATGGAATCTAAAATTTTTACCAATATTTTTGCTCCAAGTTTGGTTCTCAAGTCCATTTTAATAGACTTGTAAACTCCTTTGCACTTGATGATGGTGTTATAAGACCCTATCATTAATGTGAGATAATTAAAACAAGTAAAAGTTACATGAGATGTAGATTAGGTATTTGTATGAAATAAAATTTAAGAGAATTCACCTGCATTACTATTTTAAAGGTAGAATTCGCGGGAATTTCCTCAAGTTGCAATTGTAGTGATTGAGGTGAAATGACATCTCTTGATTGAGGTGTAGAGCAATTACCTCCAGTGCCTATGTCATCATGTGATCTAATATATGAAGAAACTCTACCACCTCGGCCTCTTTTTAGTCTTGACATATCCTACAAAAATATTCAAGTTTTGTTCATAAATAAGTAATGAAAATCTAAAAATACATTCAAGTTATGAAGACTTAATCTACAAATTACTAAAAGCTACCTATGAGATAGTAATTTCAGTCAACTGAGTCTTCTGTTGCATTGTCACTGGTACCAGCATCTTCTAATTCATTTTGTTCTACTTAATTTTATATGTCACATTCTTTTTTCGTTTCACTATCATAATCATCAAACATATCCACATAATCAATATCTTCCTAAACTGATGAATCAGTTTCATTGTCATCAATAAATCCAATCCCCACAGTGTTACAATTTTTTCTCTTTGATGATTCTCCTACTTGAACAACCCTCTGGGGTTGTACATCTTCTCCATACAACTTAATGATAGTATCAAGTTGAACATGACTTGCATAGTAAATATTTAAGTCAACCACCAATTGTTGATAAGCATCTTCATTAGTCATAGCAACATTAACACCACGAACATCACTATCATTCTCAAACGGCATATTGAACAAGTCACATGGATTAGTTTTGACAATAACAAACCAACCAGGTTTAATAATGTCATTCACAAAAAAAAAACTTTCTCTGCTTGAGATGCTAGAATGAATGGTTTGTTGGTTTATTATGAATATTGAGTATTGTTACTTATGAACCCATATTAGTAAACCTTATATCCTTTTTCATAGTGAGCCACATCCCACCAATGACACTTAAACAAGTATATTTTTTGTTCCATATGTAGGATAATTCATAAATATGCTCTAACACACCATAATATTCTTTATCAGAACTAGTATCATCTCCCTTAACCATGACTCCTTTGTTTTTAGTTTTTTTTCCTGTTGCTCGATCATTTGCATGAAAGTGAAATCTATTGCCAATAAACATAGAGTAATGATTGAGCACCTTGAATGGACCAATTGATAAACTAATGAGTTTAGGACTCACATGACCTTTGTTGTTATATTGGTCACCTGTGCAGACAAAAACTATTTCTTTGATATGTTCAATAAAAACTCTTCACATGATACTATTATGATAAATAGAAGCAAGGTTTAAAATATTATAACTTACTCGTGAACAAAGCCATTCTCAAAACTCCTTTTGCTGTCTTAACTTAGTCATTAATCCTTGGGCCTTAAGTTCTATTTTATGTTCCCTAAATATTTTTCTTAGAAATGAGAAAAATATATATGATAACAAATAATTCTAAATTCAAGTAAGGTTGATGTACTCTATAAATGGCCAAACTTCTTCACAGTTTTGGTGTACATACATTCTCGCTTGATAATATTCTTCATGCGTAAGAAGGATTGCCTCAAAATGTCCCCTAGCTTCACCATTTTTCTTAAATATTGTAAACTCATTGTTGATGTTAGCATTTCTATATGGGATATTAAATTTTGTAGGGAAATCTTTCAAATATTGTGAGAAAAATGTAAGATATTCATATGCTAAATATCCTTCTACAATTGATCCGTCTGGTCAAGCCTTGTTGCCGACATTTGATTTGAGTGATTGCAAATATCTTGTACTAAAAACATTGATGAGCTTTAGGTTTTTTTTGAATGATACACTATAAATGTAATAGTTATATATTGTTTGGCATGTTTCCTTTCTTTTGCCTTGTTCCCCAAGTGTATTAGCAAGTGAACCATGATGTCAAAGAAGGTAGGTGGAAAGATAGTCTCTAACTTTCACAAGGTTAATACTGTTTGATTTTGAAGTTTGTCATGTTCTTCACATGTTAAGAACTTTGAACAAACATTCTTAAAAAATCTTCCCAGTTTTATAACTGCTTCACACACTTGGGGGGGTATAGCCCACGTATCGCAATTGGCAATATTTCTTGCAATAACAAAATTTCATACCAAATATTTTTTGCTCTTGAATGCTGAGATAACTTGAAATATTAGATACAAAAGCATAAGGTACCTTTAGGTTGGCTAAGAATTCGCAAATTGCCAATCTCTTTTCATGGGACAATGTGTAAGGAGCATGAGGCTTTAATACATTGTTACCATCTTCAAGTGGATGCATATTACTCCTAATTCCCAAGTCCATCAAATTATACCTACTTTTCAATCTTTTGTCTTTCCAATCAAATCCATCACCTTTGACATGATATTATCAGAAACATTTTTTCTATATGCATCACATCAAGATTATGTCATATCAACAAATTTTTCTAATAAGGCAATTGAAAACAAAATGGTTCTTTTCCTCCAATTGTAAGCCTTGGCAATTGCATGACGTTTTCATTTCAAACATTTTTCAAATGACACATCACCCAATTGTTCTAATTATATAAGTGCTTTATCTCCAATTAATTGAATTGGTCAAGCCCTATGTTCTTCTTTCCTGTCAAAAGAGATCTTATCTTTACGCCATGAGTGCTTTTGTGGAAGAAAGTGCCTATGACCCATGTAACACAACTTACTCCTTAATGAAATGCAATATGTGTCTTTGTGGCAACATAGACATGAAAGCTTGCCTTTGGTTGACCACCCTGAAAGGTTTCCTTATGTAGAAATTTATTTATTGTCTATAATACTGCTACATGCATAATAAAATTTGATTGAGAGTGTGCATCATATGTCTGCACCCTAAATTCCCACAATTGCATTTGCATGATCTTTCCAGTACAATATACAATCATTCCCACAAGCATCAATTTTGTTATAATCTAAGTCCAAATCACGAATTATGTTCTAGCTTCGTAGAATGAGTTGGCACTAAAGCCCCTTCTGGGAGAGTATCTTTCAATAGGGCCAACAAAGCATCCATGGAATTATTGCTCTAATGGTTAAGGCACTTCAATTGAAGCAATTTTACAATGGAAGACAATTTTGATATTCTTCCACAACCTGGATAAAGTTATGTTTTTGCATCTTTTAATAAGTCAAAGAACTTTTTGGAATAAACATTAGGCTCTTCACTCTCATTTAATTCAATATTTGTAGCCTCTTCACTCTCATTTAATCCAACATTTGTATCCATACAAGGAAACCCATATGCATCATATACCATCCTTACAAGGTTCTCTTCCTCATTAGTATCATTTTCCACCATTCTGCTTGATGTCCCACAGTCACTTTGAAATCTAAAAATTTCCCCATGTAAGTCCCACACCTTGTAACTATCCCAAAAACCCTTTCTCAACAAGTCTCTCCTAACATCTCTTTGAAATTTGAATACAACGTTCATACATTTCTTACAAGGACAATGTATTTTGCTTAACACTCCGTGCTGAGTGAATGCCCATTCTAGGAAACCATCAACTCCTTGAATGTACGATAGGTTGCCTCTATTTTTGATGTCTAACCAACATTTATCCATTTCTATTTCATAAAAAATTGAAGATCAATACATATTTTAATATGAATATAAGGAAAAAAGACAACACATAAGAAGGTAAATAAACACAAAAATTAACATCTCTTTTATTCATAGTTATTTACAAATGGAGCTACAACATAAAACGTTATGTTGGAAATTGATCATTTTTTATTTGGTCATCAAAATATGAGGATTCATAGTTTGATGATCATGAAATTTGAATAGGGGACCCAACACAGAATGCTTTGTACAACAATTAAGGCTTCACAATAGTGTGTTTCTTGAGTATGGTAGCAGATACATCTATTTCTATCACATTCTACCTTTCTAGCTTTCAGTATGCTTTTATGGAAGGAGTCAACTGATTTTCATTTATGTTGTTTGACTGATAATTTGACTCTACATTTTGTATGTTCGGCTATCTTCTCTTATAGAAACATCTTATTCATGCATTTACAATTGATGAATCTAGTGAGTTGGATCATGACATTCGTGGTAGCTATCTTGGTGTTATTGAAAAGGTAATAATCATGCTTTGATAATATCAATTGTTGGGATTGGAGGGCATAGCGGAAGACTAAAATTTTTCAAATCCCTTCCATAGTTCTATTGAAGGCTTTTAAATAGTGTAGCCAAGAACTATGCCTTTCTTGGAGTGTTTTCTTTTCCTTTCTTGCTTAGTTTCCAGAAGCCAACAGCTACAATCAGCTTCCGCTATCGGTATCCACAAGAATGGCCTTTCCAATACATAAGTGTGCTAGAGCCTCTATGTTCGACTCTTGGATCTCCTTCTCACTCTCGGTTTCTCTCTCAAGTTTCTGACTTGTGTTTTTCATATGTGTATCTCATGGAGAGCTCTAACCATCTATTTATAGACATTGAGAGCTTATCCTTTTAAATTTCAAAATCTATCTTTTATCTATTTCAAAATTTAAATTTTATCAGCAATTTTAAATCTGATAAATTAAGTAAAGATGGTTTTATCTATATCTGTCCAACAGATCTAATTTAACCAATTTATTTAATTTGGATAAGGAGTCAAACGATGATAAAATTTAATTTATCTTCATAAATTATAATAAGATATAATATCAAGATAGATGAAGATTTAATCTATCATTATTAAATCCAAGATCTTATCTTTTAAATCAAGATTTAGTTTATCTCTATAAATTAAATTTAAGACTTATTCTATCTTTTAAAACGAATACAAGATTTAATCTATATTTATAAATTAAATCCAAGATATATTTTTTAAAAGAAATCTGAAATATTATATCTTTATCATATATATAATATAAATATACATATCAATATATGTAATATATATCCATATATATACGAAAATATATATTATGTATATAAAAATGAATTTTAATATATATATATATCCTCCTAAGAATATCCACTGAATCTTGATTCAATGAATCTAGATATTTTAGCTCGGGTTGGACCATTTTGTCTGCGACCCTGTAAGCCCATATGAAGTTGACAGTGGGCCAGTGACTACACTAGCCTACAAGTAGTAAGCGACCTCTAACAAGGCATTATGACTACACAATTCACATGAGGATCTATAAACCAATACAAATTATCATACAACCACATCATGCCCTTTTTGTCACATGATATTTCAATCAAAGACAAGGCATGAAGATTGTCATCCTCCTATTCCTGATCATTGCTTTCTCAATCTCTGAGTAGTCTAATTAAAGAGACAGAACCACCTTTCCATCACAATATGACCATACATTTCTTAGACTTATTCATCAAGAGGACCCAGCAATATGTCTCTACTAATGTGAGGGACAAGTCCTAACTTGACCATTAAACATTCTCTGCAGGGAATCCACTAAGCCCAAACATAGCCTTTATCATCACTCAATCAAAAGTGACTTTGACTAGGGCAAAGCTGAGCAACTCTCATGTATGAATCCATGATGATCTCAAGTCAAAGGCACATTGATGTAGTTGTTTGTGAGACAAGCTTATGACATGAATCTATGGAGCTATCTTATAGCGGGTTGGTCCAGCACCTTGTACTCTTACAAGTGCCTATGACTTTGACTAGTATTTCTATACATTTCAAAGTCATAATGGCCTTATTTCATCTTTGTTCCCACACAAATGATCGGTTATAGACATTTAGGATAATCATTATGTTTCATCCAAAGACAATTTATCATAACAAAACATGAAAAGATTATGATAATGAAAATGAACAATTCATTAATTAAAATACTCAAAGTACAATAATTGGCCCTAGAGCACAATTTCTAACATCAATATCATATTCTGGTCTCTGGTCTCTTAAATTTCTTTAATACTTGTGGTAGAAACTCAATAACCTAAGAATAAACTTAGACTAAAAGATGGAAGTGAGGATATAGTTTCTGTTAGAGAGATAAGTGATTAGTGAATGTGTATCACTTGTATGGAATTGGTAGCTCCTATTTGTGAAAAATTGGTCTTACTCT
>QFDD01007106.1:0-15132 GCA_006871305.1 Vachellia collinsii
CAATTGCACTCTAAGTGGTTTTTAACAATGAATTAAGTAGTGTTAAGTGACTTGGATTCAAGTTGGTTTTCACTAATTAAGTCATTGGACTCAAGTGATAGCTTGAGGTTTTCATATAGACTTAGAGAATTGCAAACTTCCATAGCATTTTGAGAGCAATGACAGCTGAGTTTCTATCACCAAGGGCCTATCTATTCATATCTTCAAATTAATTCAACCATTCCATTTTCAAACCAAAAATACCAAAAAGATTTACTTCTTGCATTGTTTTGTTATTGCACCACTGTTTTCATAAACCAAAATCCCCCTTTTCATACCCAAGTTCAACATGTTTTTGATAACCAATTTAGACTAGGAAACCAATAAACCGCTCCTCGAGAAGAACGATTGGTTGCCCACTTTACTACATTCTTTTGTGCAATCATTTTGTATCGAACCGGAAGGCGACAATCCGCTTGCGATCAGTGAGATTCAAAGAATCCCAGTAGCAAACAATTACCATTCAAACAGTCAAGTTATACTTCCATCATTTGCTAACTAACAAGTAGCATTGCCAAGGCTTATACATAACAAGAACATGCATTTAAAATATAGGATTGTCAATCATGGCCATGAAACAATTCAATGAGTCATTCACATGTTCAAGATAAAATAACTATTCATTTGATGGCAAGCTAGGAAGCATAAATATAAACACAACTTAAATGCAAGAATGGGTAAAGTTGCTACCTTTGAGCTTTATTAGCTTTTCACTTGCTTTTCTTTTCTTCCCATACTAGGAGCTTCATTAGCCAAGCTTCCATTCTCACTTTCATTTTACCTTCTCCGGATTTCCTTCTTCCCAATTTTTCTTGGTGGGCTTGGGCAAAAGTCGAATCCTAGATAGCAACGCACACGTATAATGTTAATTATACATCTATCGAGTCTTACTTAACTCCTTGTCTCTTAACCCAATTTCTACCCCTTTACATTAATTCTATTTCTTTGACATTTGAATTTTTCAATAAATTTGAAAAATCATAACTTATTCTATAAAATTCCAATTACAATGGTTCAAACTTTTATGTGAAGCTCTCCTTATCCTTTTTCGAGAATAATTACCATTCACTAATTATGATAAACACTTATTCACAAATCAGTGCTCAAAAGTTGTTGCTTCGTAACCAACCTTTCTAATTTTCCAGATTTAAGAACCAAACTTCATTGGTTCATAACTTGCAACCTATTTATCCAAATCATGCATTCTAGTACTCGTTTCAAAGCTTGTTATGAGTACTATTTTCTTACCAAATTTGATGATCGACAAAGACCATTTGGATATTTAAAAATCCACTCAAAGTCAGCTGTTTCATCAGAAAAATTCCATTTTCCAGTTTTTCTAAACTAGTTTGAAAAATTCATAACTCAATCTACAAAATTCGAAATGCAGTGATTCCAAGTTCTATTTAAAGCTCTTTTCATCCTCGTTAAAGGAAAAATAATCCCATTCATCTTTTTTTTTTATTGGAAAGGCGATTCATTCAATATAGAATAAAGATTTACAAGATTACAACTAAGAAAGAAGGCAATGCAAATTTAAACTATTTGCTCATATAGATTCATAGCGGTAAGAGTGTGCCGGACCATCGCATCAGTAGCAGCAATAATCTCTCCAGGTCTGAATGATTCATTCTGAAATAGTCGATGACTTGAGAGGCGATTGTTAAGATTACACATCCACCATTCTCTGATCGGAGTGTGGAGGAATCTATCGAGTAGATTCCTAGGGATAATCAGCTTCCAACACTCACACGCAAGAAGGCATGAGCGGAGTATGTGCCTAGTATCCTCATTACCATCATTGCATAGCTCACAGGAAGAGTTGAGAGTGATGTGCCGGCGCGTTCTTTCCGCATTAGTCAAAAGTTTACCATGGAAGGCTAACCATAGGAATGTTCGAACAAGTTGGGGGCCGGGCCATTTCCATATGTGCTTCCAATGCTGTGCTTCAAGATTCCATGAATCCTCTTCAAGGGATGTATATGCTGAGGCAACAGAGAATGCTCCAGAGCTAGTTAGTGTCCAGGAGCAGTGGGCATCTCCGGTAGAGTCTAGCAGGGGATTAATGGCCGCTATCTGTAAGTTAATTGACATAGGGAGTTTATCTTGGAAGAGGTCCCATTTCCATTGTCCATTATCACCAATGAATTCGCTGATTGATTTTTGGAGGCAGGAGTCATTAATTTCAGTATATGATAGAAGTTTGAGAGGCCCAAGCTCTCCAATCTAATTGTCAGTCCAAAAACGAACTCGTTTCCCATCTCCAGGTGTCCACCTTAGGCCCATAGAGGTTAGCGGCCAGGCTTTAGCGATGCTTCACCAAGTATGAGAGCAGGTTCACGTCTTAAAAGTGAAATTATTGTTCTGGGACCAATTGTACTTTGATCTAAGGACACGAACCCATAGGAGTTTTGGTTGGCTAATTAGCTTAAAGCCCAATTTAGAAAGGAAGGCAGTGTTTTGGTTGTGCATCCTTTTTAAACCACAACCCCCGACATTAGTTGGTTGACACATCTCAGACCATGATAGAAGAGCCATACCTCTATGGTGAGGCTCAGACCCCCAAATGAAGCCTCGTATGATTTTCTCAATATGATCACAGTAGGATGAGGGGAGCATAGAGGTTTGCATCACGTAATACAGGATGGTGGATAGCACGGACTTCGCCAGGGTAATCCAACCAGCTAGAGATAAAGATTTCGCCTTCCAATTCGATAATCGTTGCTGCACCTTCTCTACAACATAATGGTAGGTATCTTTGGTGACTCTGAAGTGTAGGAGAGGAACACCTAAGTAATGCCCAAGTTGCTCTGTCTGGGTATATCCAAGATAAGAGCATATGCGCTCAGCATCATGGTAGCATATGCGCTCAGCATCATGGTAGTAAAAAACCCGAGTCTTGCTCTAGCTTACAACATGACCTGAGGCTTTGCTAAAGTCAGCCAGGACTTTCTTAATAAGACGCGTTTGTCTCCTGGTGGCACAGCCGAAAAGAACCCAATCATCTGCAAAAAATAAGTGAGATAAGGGAGGCCCATCCTTCCCCATTTTTATTATTTCCCAATGTCCATCATGCACTTCCTTAATAATTGCTTGTGAGAGACGTTCCATGCAGAGGAAAAAGATATATGGTGAGAGGGGATCCCCTTGCCTGATGCCCCTTGATGGTTTGAAGGGGGTGGAGGGATGTCCATTCCAGAGGAGTTGCATAGTATGAGTTGTGATACATTGCATTATAATGCTTATCATATCTTCTGGAATCTTGGTGTCCTGGAGAGTATCTTCAATGAAACTCCATTTTAGTCTATCAAATGCTTTCCCAAGATCAACTTTTATGGCCATCCAGCCTTTCTTGTCTCCTTTTTTCCTCATTGAGTGAATTACCTCTTGAGCAATGATAATATTGTCCGTGATATTCCTCCCTTGGATGAAGCTGGATTGGTAGGGAAGAGTTAGCTTGGGCATCAAAGGCTTTAGACGCTGGGCTAGAATTTTGGTGATTACTTTATAAGCAACAGTGCATAGACTAATGGGTCTGAAGTCTTTGAATGTTTGTGGATGCTCTACTTTGGGGATCAAGGTAATCAAGGTTCGATTGTGAGAAGGTACGAGGTTCTCGCCCTGAAATACTTCGTCACCATGTTATAAATAGAGCCCCCCACTATTTCCCATTGATTTTGGTAGAAAAATACATGGAGACCATCGATTCCAGGAGCTTTAAGAGGTTTCATGGAGAAGAGGGCTTGCTTAACTTCTTCTGCATTGATCCGGTTGGTTAGAGTTAACCAAGAAGGAATATTAAGAGAGGGGAACATACCTCGGCAATGATAAGGGGCAGTTGGAGGGCCTTGGTCGGAGTATAGTGTAGCAAAATATTGAGAGGCCATGTCCATCAAGGTATTGGTATTAGTGATCCATTCACCATCAGCATTCTTTAATGAAAGGATTCGTTTGTGCCTTCGTCTGATCCAGGCCTTTTGTTGATAATATGATGTGTTTCGATCTCCAGAGCATATCCAATCACTGCGAGATTTTTGGACCCATAGAATTTCTTCATTGAGGCATGTGTCCTCATATTCAGACCTGAGCTGGTAGTTTAAGTAATTTAGATGAGAGGATAGTGCATTCCTCTAGAGTGCGTTGGACACCACGGATTCTGGCCTGAAGTTTCCTCTTTAATTAGCCAATTTGGCCAAATACATTGGTGTTCCAGTCTGTTGCAGCTTTTGTGAAGTGGATAATATTTTCCTCAAGGCTTAAGCTATTGTTCCAGTTATCACGAACCAACTGGGGATAGAGATGATGGTTGGTCCAAGCAGCAAGGAAGTGAAAGGGTTGAGGGGGGTTGTTTGGTGGAGAAGTGAGCCCAAGAGCAAGAAGCAATGGCCTATGATCTGAGTTGATTTGGGCCAAATGATGAACCTTTGAATTGGGGAAAAGATTAAGCCAATTATTGTTTGCTATTACCCGGTCTAGACGAGCAAAAGTGAGTCCATGACGCCAAGTAAAGTGGGGTCCAGAGAATCCCATATCCAGGAGGCTATTTGTTTGGCAGAAGGAAAGGAAATGATGGCATCCCTTGCTTCTTCTAGATGAGCCTCCACTGCGATCCTGAGCAAATAAAGTGGCGTTGAAATCTCCTGCAAGGGCCCATGGTTCATTAGTATCCTGCATCAGAGCTGTTAAGTCATGACAGAGATGCTCACGCAATTGAGGAGAAGCCCATTCATCTTTTCTTAAAGCTTTCTGCATCAAACTAGCAAAAATGCACTATGCTTATTTGCAACAACGCATTCTTTTCAGTTTTCTATATGAATCTTTAAAAATTCATAACTTATAATCCACTCATCCAAATAATGTGTTCTAGGACTTATTTTAAAGCATGAGATGTGTACTAAAGGCTTACCAAATTTCATGGGTAGAGGAGGTCGTTTAACTAATCAAAAACTCAGTCAAAAACAATTGCTTAGATTTCACTATTAGACTTTGTTTCTCCATACTAAATGCAATTCCTAAATTTTCCATGGCTTGTTTCCACCTGAACCATGTGCGTGTGTGTCTATATATAATTTAACTCCCAGAACCAGACCAACATTTGCAGTAACCAAATAGTGGGTTTGACAGATTTGACACACAGAGATAAACCCAACATACCATTATTATAGTAATGGTAAATTTCAGTTCCAAAACATCATCTTTCCCACAGCAAGTGTATGTATGTGCATATATATTTGTATGTCCTTTCTTCATCCTTCTTCCCAACGATTTTGCATGCTTAGGTATATATACACGGTAAAAGTCCAAATTTAAACATAGATATATATACATACTAGACACGCATGCATACATATTTCTGGATACCAAAGACCTTTGTTCCAACTTTCAAATGCCTCTATAGACACACACACACACACATTCGCACAGCTACACACACGAGCTTGTGCACACATATATATATCTATGTTTTCTTTGTTTAAATCAGAAATTTCATGTTGATCAGCTTTCAACAAAACAGAGGATTTTAGTCACAACTAAACATTTGTGAATCAAATCCAACAATCACAGCTCAGAGATCGCAAGGCAGAGAACCCAATTCGAACAACCAACACCCACTCTTCATACACACACAACTCAGTGAATTTGTTACATTTAGAGCTTGATTTAGCTTGATGAAACATTAATCTGAATAGGCATAACGCAAATTGGACTCACCTCAGATTTTCCAACACTTTCAAGAACTCAACCCATCCCCAAAATCGAAAACCTAGAGATGGAAAAGAGCTTAGAGGACCTACCTGAGTCAAAATCTGAGGTTTCATGCATTACCAACATTCTCCTCCAGCGATGGTGGCCCTCTCTCACTCTCGTTGCCTCTCACTCTCGCTGTCGCTCTTGCTGTTCTGGCTCCACGGTAAAGAGGAGGAATGAAGGTGATGATGATGATAATGTGTGGGGGAAAAGGGTGTTAATGGTTCAGCCACATGTGTGACATGTGTGATGGCTTTCTTTTCTTTCTCTTTTTTTTTCAATAATCCAAAAATGCCATAAAGTACTCCAATGAGTAACTTTCTTCCCAAAGTTCAACTCTTAATATATAGAACAATCATTCCGATAAATTTTGGGCAATTTTACTTCTTTTTTTAAATTTCCTTAAAATACTTTTGACCCAAAATTTATTCATACTTGCTCAAAATTTTGTAATTGACTTCCCAAAGCTTCAATTACGTTTCATAATACATTAGCCAAAATTTGTGATGTTACAATTCTCCCCCCGTTATATAAATTTCATCCTCGAAATTTAGATCATACCAAATTCCATAAACTCAAGATATATCTTCTTCATCTCTTCCTTGAATTCCCATGTCACTTTCTAAGCTTATAATTCTTTCCGTACCACTTTCACAAAAGGTACGCCTTTACTTTCGGGTTACTTTTCTTGCCGGTTAATAACTTTTACTAGCACAGTCTCAGTGGTTAAATTACCCCTCACTTTTATCTTTTCATGCTCAATAACATGTTCGGGATCGGGTTGATACTTTTCAACCATGAGACATGAAAGATATTGTGCCATCGACTCAGGTATGGTGTCAAAGCTATCTGATAAGCCACTGGCCCGATTCTTGCCAGAATATCAAATGTACCAATATATTTAAGACTTAATTCTCCGTATTTATTGATTGTCCTATACTCTTAGTTGGAGAGATCTTTATAAACACATGATCTTCAACTTCAAATTCCAATGGTTGTCTCCTATTACCAGTATAACTCTTTTACTGATTCTAGGTAGTTACTAGCCTCTTCCTTATTAACTTGATTTGTTCAGAAGTTTGGTCAACAAAATCTGGACCATAAATTTATCTTTTGGTGAATTCTGTTCAATAGAGTGGAGATCCACATTTCTTTTCATACAGAGCTTCGAATGGTGACAGTTGTATGCTTGTGTGATAACTGCTGTTACATGCGAACTCAACAAGTGGTAGCGGCTGTTCCCAACTCTTTTTGAAATCCAGAATGCAAGCTCTCCGCATATCTTCGAGAGTTTGCATAGTTTGTTTTTTTCCTATTTGACCATCCGTTTGAGGATGATAAACTATGCTAAACCTTGATTGAGTACCCATAACTTCCTGTAGAGCTCTTCAAAATCTTGAGGTGAAGTGAGGATATCTATCTGGTATCACATTATTTGGCACTCCATGAAGTCTTACCACTTCTTTAATATAGATATGAGCCAACCTCTTTGGCTTTGATAGTTATGAAATGGGCAAATTTCATCAACCTATCTATCACTACCCATATAGCATCATGTTAATTCATGGTTTTAGGTAAACCAACATCAAAATCTATAGTCAAACTTTATCATTTCCATTCTGGAATCTTAATTAGTGGTAAAGCATCTGATTACTTCTGCTCAACCTTCACTTTTTGATAAATAAGGCAATGAGCCACATATTTCGTAACATCTGATTTCATTTCTGGCCACCAGTATTATGCTTTTAGACTATGATACATTTTCGTCATACTTGGATGCAGAATGTATCTAGTCTTATGGCAAAAATATCAAAGTATGGTATTTTTATTAGTGCAAAAGTGCTCTGGCAATGTATCAACCCCCGACATTTTTATTACTTCAGATTTTTATAAGCCTCCTAAGTCTTCATTTCTATCCCAAAATCGTGCAAACCAGAAGGAGAAGAGAGAGGAGGCATGGAAGAGAAGAGTAAACATGGAAGAGGTGAAGATCAAGCCAAAAATCAAAGATAAGAAGTGTTTCAAGCTTGATTCTTCCTATAGAACTCATCTATAACCTCTACTCTTCCATTTAATCGGTTTAGATTTCTTGATAACTGGATGAGTGAGCTATTTTGATGATGACAACTTGTGAGAGATAATGGGTTTTAGCAAGAATCACAAGTAATAGGTGCCATAAATCAACTCTAGGCATGATTTGCATCATGTTGATTGCTAGCTTGAGTTGATTTGAGTATGTAATGAAATTTTGGCACTAAACCCTTCTTCATGTTGATGCTTGAGAATGAATGTTTTTAAGTTATTGAATGATTGGGAATTGGTATAGGAATGAGATTGTGCATGTTTATGCAAAGAGATGTTGAAAAATCTCATTTCCTCCAATTTCTGTGCATTTTTATTCAGCTAAAGTTAAGGATGGGGAGGAGCATGATTTGAGTATTTTGATGCTTCCATTGAGTTTAAAATGCAAAATTGTGTAGGGCAAAAGCTCAAGCACAATTTTGGAAGCATTAGAATCACATTTGCTAAATCTAGAAGCTAAGAGCCTTAAGTGGTTATCAAAGAGAATTCTTGAAGTGTTAAGGGTCATAGTGCATTAAGTAATGTCAAGTCTTTATGTTTAGCACACTATGGCATGTGTAGGAGTGTATGTTGCCAAGAAGAAGTCACCAAGTTCAAGTGGAAGCCAACTCAAGTCATTGGAAAGTTAAAGCTTCAAGGTAGCATAAACTCTAACTTTTACATTTACATTGCATTTGATTGTTGTATGTGTTGATTGCCATGTATGAGGTATGGTTGTAGCCATACAACAAGTAAATCCTTGCTTTGGAATGTGCATGGTTGTAGCTATGCAATGATTGCCTTGACCTTGTGCACATATGAGTATATGAGTAAGGTTTTGTTACTAGTTTCATGGCATATTAGTTGATGTTTAATAATCATGCATGTTGATGTGTTAGTTAGAGATATTTGC
Source organism: Vachellia collinsii (assembly GCA_006871305.1). Classification (NCBI taxonomy): domain Eukaryota; kingdom Viridiplantae; phylum Streptophyta; class Magnoliopsida; order Fabales; family Fabaceae; genus Vachellia; species Vachellia collinsii. The sequence goes on from QFDD01007106.1 coordinate 8,762, forward strand.
TACTAGGATTTCTTTGAAATCTCATTCTTTCCAGTGATAAACCATAGGCATAATCTCAAGAGGTGCTAGAGTAAGTGGATGGCTTCCCTTGAAGACAATGAACTTGCCCATGTTGTACATGCCATTTTGATATGTATTTATGTGGCTTTTGTGCAAATTTTAGGATAAATGTAAATTAAACTCCTATAATAAGTCATTTATGTGCTTGATGATGTAAATAAGTGTGTGGTGATGTGAAATTCATGAAGAAAAGGAATTAAGCATGCAAAATTGCATAAAAATGATTCAAAGCCCTTAATTGGGTCAAAATAGGATAATTTGAGTAAATAGAATCCAATGGCCCTAAAATTTTGTATGCAAGTAGGTCTCTTTATGAGCTTTCTATAAAGTCCTCGATTTCCTAATTTGGAGTTGTGTGTGAAAAGTTATACATTTTAGAAGTTCAGCAAAAAAATTGACAGCAAAAAGTTGGCCCAACAAAGTGGACTTGAGAAACTTTTGGCTTTCTGGAGCAGTTCGCTACAGCCAACTAGATCCAAGAGTAATTTCACTTTCAGATGAAAAAGTTCGCTATAGTGAAACCTAAAGTTCGCCTCAGTGAAGTCCCAATTTTTGACCATTTGAACAGTGGAATTTCACATGGTTTAAGGGGATGTTTGAGCTTTATCTCATTCTAATGAGTATTTTTTTTCCCTATAAAGAATTGAATAAGCTTTAATTAGAGACTTAAACCGCTTGTTTGGGATTTTTCTAGAATTAGTTATAAATTTTTAAAGTCGGCCAAAATGTTTAAGCTACCAAGTGAATAGTGGCTATTTTGAGAATTTTTGAATGTCAGTTGGTTAACTAATTCTAGCTCATTTAATGACTCTCAAGTGGTAATTTAAGATCTCTAATGAATGATAAAGCTTAGCAGAAGAGGTGTTAAAATCTCCATCCTGGTTTAAGTTTTACTTTATGTGAGCTTGTCTTTGATAAAATCTCCATCCTGACAGTAGCAAATTTTGTTACCATATGTGAGCTTGTCTTTGATAATTGTTTGGTTCCAAATGAAAATGTTCTTGGACAAGAAGGAAAAGGTTTGCAATTGCTTCTGGAGTAATCTTTATCAAAATGAAATAGTTTTTATTCAAAGAAGGGTTTGTAGAATAGCTTGTGTTATGCAGCATATAAAAGTTTGTATAATTCCATTATCTAATTGACCCATTTGGAGAGTTGTATTTTTTTGTTTGAAAATCCCTTTAAACAAATCATAGGAAGATAGAGATCTCACCTTGATCTCATTATTATATCCGAATAGGAGTTATTCTATTTCTTTTGTTAGCTTTTTCTCATAACACCTTATGCACTTTGAAGTAGTGTGTTGTGCAGTATAATGCACATCATATGCAGTTTTTAATATCGCTACCCATGTCACCATTTTTTGGGTTGTTCAGGAGTGTATGTGATGATGTCTGGGTTGGATTTGGAGTGGCTTGTTTTGGCAATTGGTCCTTTAGGTATTATGCATTCATGTCTTCACATTGTTCTTCCTTATGTTCGACAAAGGAAGCAGTTTGGATGTTCTATTGGGGAATTTCAATTTATATAGGTTCAATTATAAGTTTGTTCTATAGTTAACAAGACACCGGTATATTGCCCTCTTACTGTTAATTGGTCAATGATTTCAGGGGAAGATTGCCGATATGTACACTTCTTTACAATCTTGAATGTACGATATTGTAATGTCATGTTTAACATTCTATTTTTTCGTCATATGTTTTTATGGAAATAATTACGTTTTAGGTCATATGTGTATTTTGTTGCTCGAGATTGTGACAATGGAACCATTAATCCAAAGGTGTGTCTAGATATCTTGTATATATTATAATGACTCTCTTTTATTGTGATCTTTACTATTGGATAGCTTCAAAGAAGGTCCCCTTGATTCTTAATTCTGTTGTGCCAATTTTAAATACCAAGATCTTCTTGTTTTCTTCATAATTGGTTGTCATTGCCAATAGAAAAGCATTTAGAAATTGTTTTAATGGGAACACTTTTGCATTCAGTGAACATTTGAAAGAAAAGGCACTTTTGCATTTTATGAGACAAAATTTCTTTGGCACATTTACTTTGTATGATGTAAAACCATCCAAAATAAATGAAACTAAACAAGCACTTATATTAACATTCATGGCAATTACAGGATTGTGCTGGAGTCATTCTTTGTGCAGCTGAAAGAGGAACCCATGTTGCTTTGCAAGTAAGAAATATTTGTTCTTGTTCTCACTTTTTAGATAATCTTTTTCTTCTTCCTGTTTTTAAACTTTAAATTTGTAGGTGTAGGTGATGTTTTATATATTTATTTTAACCTTCAAATGTGCATGGTATATAGTGTTTAGGCGAAAATGGCTATGTGAATGAGTATACAGTTGGTAATCTTCTTAGAGATGAAAAGCTATACAAGATTGGAGCAAGAACAAGTGAGATCAGAAGAATGATATTGGATGAGAGCTCTTCAAGCAACATTGATATGATCATTTTCCTTTTAATTGTCAATTGTCAATTATTTTCAATTCTCAATTCTTAAAACTATGTTGTTTTGAGAGCTCTTCAATGTGATGACTAACATGAGCCTATTTGCTTTTTGGCAACGTGCCCTTTCTCCACAGGAAAGATAAATCTTGGTTTGAAATTCCTTGCAGCAGCATAAGTAGATCCCTAAAATCCATGTTCCCCTTTGTGAAATTTGACTCCAGTTTTAAACCTAATTTGAAAGTTGATCCTTAAAACGTCCTTGATATTATTTTACAGGAGTCTAACTTTACTTCATTGATGTAATCCAATGCTTTGAAAAGCAAGTTTGGACATTGAACTGATGATCAAGTCATCAATCAGCTTAATTTCACTTTTAAATGGATGACATGACCAAAAAAAAAGTGGCCCAATATACAGTGCTCTATAAAATATGGTAACAACCTTACTATTGATTCAAGATTCACCCTCTATAACATACAAGTATATCTAAATTAATAATTGAATCTAAGAACCAATAGGGATTGGGTCTTACGGAGGGGTTTAATATTTTACAACGTAGTTGTTGATATAATTAGTTTTGATGATGTCAAATATAAAAGAGCAAAAAGTTTTTATAATGTATATTGACTAACTACTATATTTAATGTGAATGCCTTATGTAGTTTGGTCCAAGAAAGTAAAGAAGTTGTCAAGTTAAATTATGAAGAATGACCAAGAAGAAGATAAATTGAAAGAATTTGCAAGATAAAATGGGAACATCAAGATTTAAGTTTTTTAGATTTGGAATTGAAGGATGCTATGTTTAAATAACTCAATTTTGATGTTAAAGTGTTTCAAATAGATGTTATATTATCATACATTGAGTTACCCTTCATCTAAGTTTGATATGGATGTTTGGAACTTTTACCTAAGGCTTTCACTCAAGTAGAACATCCAAGAACTCAAGTATGAGGATTTCCTGAAGCCATACTTGAGCAAAGTATCATAATACTCAAGCATAAGGATTTTTTGTGCCAATACTCAAGTATTAGGATCAATACTTGAGTATTGGCCTCCTTTGTTCAGCTCTGCTTCAATTTCAGCTTGATATATGTTCAATGTTTTGATCATCTCTCTCAAAACACAAGTCCGATTAATGTGAAACCAATTTCATATGAATGTGGTTCATAGACACCAATAACAACATGAAAGAATTTCATATGAAGGGGATATGAATTTCTAAACTTGGTGGTCAAATTTAATGCTTCATAACTAACATTTCCTTAATTTGACTATCATATCTTTTTGGAGATAGAAGCTTTTGGAATGATACTTCTTGAATTTGAAAGTAGACTCAAAGAGCTTTCGAGAATATCTTATTTGAGCTATGTGTTGAAAGCTAGAATATATGCTGATGGAAGTTAAAATCATGTGCAATACTCGAGGACACTCGAGTATGGAGAAGAGTATTCATCACAATACTCGAGTATAAGCTTCAATACTCAAGTATTGGCCTTAGAATGGAGTTTTTACACAATACTTTCAAAACACTCAAGTGTGGAGAAGAATATTTGTCACAATACTCGAGTATGAGGACAAACTTTATCTAACTATATCTCATACTGTCATGAGCTTTCAACTTTATTTGAAATCTTTCCACTTTTATGCTTAACTACCTTAAATTTTATCTATCTTCATAAATGCTTCTCCTTCCTAGTTAGCAACAGGGTATGGTCTTCTGATAGCTTCTACGACGTGAGCTCAACGGACAAAATCTCAGGCAACGTCCATACTGTGTGTTAGAGGCATTTATTACATAATGTTTGAACGATGAAGCTAATTGTAACGGGAAGAAAGTCCTATCTAATGGACATTTTCTTCAACAATAAAAGAAAAGCTCTAACAGGAAGAATGCGTTCAACTGTAAAATGCCTAACATAGACTATAAATAGAAGAACTATTTAAGAGGAGTAAGAGAACAGAGACAAAGAGCCAAAGCTTACAACGTCAAGATGTAGAATACTTTAAAGGATCTAAAATTATACTCTCATCTTGTACATCAGTGTTTAACATAATCTACTTCATAATCATATTTCTAAGAGTTTGTCAAGATTAGAAAACCTTGAGTGGTATAGAGATTGTAACCTTACAATTAGTAAGGGGGAGCGATTAAGGTTCTCAAGTACCCGACCAAACTTGAGAGGTTGAAAGTGGCTTCACAAGTACTTGGATAAAACTTGTGGAATTGTAGTGGTTCTTAAGTACCCAGATTAAACTTGAGGGATATAGTGGATTGAAAATCTCAGAGGTGTTCTGGGGACTGGACGTAGGTCAAAAGAATCGAACCAGGATAAATCATTGTGTTTTCATCCTTATATTTTCATCAATAATTTTTGGTGATATCTTGTTTTTCTCTATTTACATAGTTTTTTTTTATTGTCTGAAAATTTAGTTAAAAATTTTATAAACACCCAATTCACCCCCCTCTTGTGTGTTGTTGTAACACCTTTCTTTCCTTAGGTTTACTATACCTTAGAGACCTTAACTAAACCACTTGAGGCCATTGCATCATCTAGAATTAGTCATCCAAATAAGTTTCAAAAATTCTTACCCGATTTACTATTCATTTGGTAACTTGAAAATTTTGACCAATTTTGAAAATTCTTAACTAATTCTAGAAAAATCAAAATCAAAATCAAATGGTTCAAGTTTCTAAATAAAGCTTATTCAATTCCCTATAGGGGAAAATACTCATTTGGCCAATTTCATGCTCAATCGATACAATTTATTTTGTGAACTTTCAATGTTTATTTGGTCATTTTTCAATTTTCCAGATTTTTCCATTGACTTTGAAAAAAATCATAACTTCCTGCATACACATCCAAATTTAGCAAATGTTGGCTCATTTTAGAGCTTGGAGTGTGTAGCATTGTTATGGAAAATTTCAAGTCATTTCAACTTGATTTGCCCTGTTCCTTCATTACTCAAGTTGAGCTTTTAACAAAGGATATTGGATCCTTTTCTTAACTTTAGCATGCTCCTTTCTTTTACTTCCATGCATTTCATCTCATAGCATTGCTTATTAACATATATAGCATTTATGTATAGCACATCTCATATACTTGTCATAGTATAGGTTTAACATATATTGACCCCAAAGTTCAACATACAAACATAAGATAACATACTTCAATATATACAAGATTTTCATAATGTTGGGAAGCCATCCTTCTAATCTTGCACCTTCTTTTCCTTACCCTTTGAACTTTGGCCTAGAGTTGTTCATTGGAAAGAATGAGAGTTCAAAGAAATCCCAATAGTAAATAATTCTAAGTAATACATAATCATCTATGATTATAAATGTGTAACATTAACATGCCGTAAAACATTAACAAAACCTTACTTCATCATAAAAGCATTCATTGCACAAGGCCAAGGCACATCAAGTTTTGCATAGCTACAACCATACACAAGTAAGGCTTACATATTATATGTTAGGATCGGATTCGACCAAGAGGGGGGGTGAATTGGTCAGATAAAATTTTCGCAACGTTAAAAAGCGTAAAACAGAGTATGAAGGAAATGGGCAAAGTGGTTTATCCTGGTTCGGTCCTCTCTGACCTACGTCCAGTCCTCAGAATCCTCTGAGCTTTTCAAATCCACTAATCTCAACAGATTACAACCAATCCGAAGAAGGACTCTCCCCCTTCCTAACTCAAACTAACCCACAGACACTTTTGCTCGTGTCTCAACACACTCAAGATTCTCCAATCTTGAGTAACTCTCACAAATTTAATAAACAACAAGTATATTCTCCTTTCTGAGAATTGAATGATAATCACTGAAGCACTTTGAATATGAGAACAGAGAAGATA
>QFDD01007107.1:0-13388 GCA_006871305.1 Vachellia collinsii
GCGTTCTGTATTCAGTCCTTTCAAAAACATTCTCAAGCATGCGTGGGATCAATTTCCAAACCATCTTTAATGATAAAACTATTTCAGAATATTCTATAACAAGGATCCCAGCATGAAAGTTTGCAAGTAATATCACAAAACCCATTTTCCAAGCATGCATAGAGTATATAGCATTTAAATATCATTTATTTTCATTATCTCCATGCATGACATTACAGTGATAAAACATCTTGAACAAATGATATAACATTTTGACTTTTGCAATAATCAATATCTCAAAAGTTTTCCTTTCCATTTCATATATGAATATCCAATATAAACAGAAATTGGGAAAGAATAAATAACATTAAATAAAATCCATAAATATTACTCTTTGAAATATCAATGAGAGGAATAAATATTTCCAATAAACTTTCATCACTGAAACCATGCTTAAAATGTGATGATTAAATTAAGCATACGAAATGTAATAAAACATAATTCATAAAATCATAATGGGACGCTATTCACTCACCTGTTAAACTTTTAAAACACAATGCCCCTCTATCTTTCAGCTTCAGCTTTATTTTCTTCCCCTCCTAACAATAGTATATAACATATCCAATTATTCTCAATTCATAATTTTCAAGTCAATAATTTTTCTAACATCAGTGTTATGCCTTAACCCCAAAATTCATATATTTTGGATATAAATTGGTACCAAACGAATTTCCTGATTGAATGAACAATGTCTCCTTAGAAACCAAATTGATGTTTATTTGAACAGTTTCATGAACAGTAACACGGAGGTACTGTTCAATGAACAGTCCATGAATAGTGCAGACCAAGTTTTTTTTCCAGCGGAAGCAGAGAAGGAAATACTGTTCATATGAACAGAGACGCAGCTGGACGTGTACAAGCAAGAAGGCACGAACAGTAACACACAAATCACTATTCCTATGAACAGTACGTTGAACAGTGCCATGCCTTTGCTGCGTGCTGGACAAAAGAACGAAGTACTGTTCATACATGAATCCCAACTCAAAATCCCATCAGAAAATTCGTATCCAACGCCCCATACAATTAATTAAAGCTCTAACCTTGCATATTTGTTGATTTAATAGGTGAAAATCCTATTTTCTTCTCACCTTTAGCTTAACCCAAAAATCTCAAAGACACTAAAATGAAAATCTGAGGCTAGAGGAATCTTCAGAAGATTTACCTGAACCCAAATTCTTGCTTATATCAACGAAAAACGTTTTCAATCGGTGACACCAGCTCTGCAACTGCGTTCCCTCTTGCTCTCTCTCTCTTGCCGCTTGCGTCTGGAGAAGTCTGGAGAATGGGAATGAAGCAGAAGCAAATGTCGGGGGTGGGGCTTTTAAGTGTGGGGAGGGGTGAAATGACCCTTGTACCCTCCCACACTTGTTCACTTTGCAAAATGGTCCCTTGTCTCTCTGTTTTTTTTTCCAGAATATTACACATTGTAAGGAGAAAAATTAGATTTATTTGGTGGAAAATATCACATCCTAATTCACTCGATTGCTTCAAAATGAATTGGTCAACATAGGTCCAATTTTTTTGACTTTTATCCCCCCTTTGTTCATACTTGGTTCAATTGAAGTATGATTTCTTTAACTTACAATATTAATGCCTTTGGAGCATTTTGACCTATTCTAGCATATTTGAAAATCAAATCTACTACTACACATGCTATCATTTATAATCAACACATAATACCCTTATGGGCATTTATAATTAACTTTTAAATGCTCATCAAGCACTTAACAAACCTCCAAGCATTCTCCTCCTTTCTTCTTCTCTTCTTGGACAAAGGTAGCCCTAGGGTTTAGTTACATTGGTTGGGTAAGATTCTTGGGAATCTTAATAGCATAAGCAACTATTATTCAATCACATAACTTGCATTAAAACATGATACATGGTCAACTTACTTAACTTTAAAAATAAAATGCTATGCTTACCTTATATGTCACACAACATAGTATAGGGCAAATCTCCATCATAGCAAAGCAAGAAATCATGCAATACATACAATGAAATGTAATTAAAACAATAATTGTTAAACTACCTTTTTATCCTTTCTTTTCTTGGTCCCTTGCTTGTCAACTCTTTCCTTAGTGTCCAATGATCCTAGATAATATCACATAAAAATTACTAACTTATTTGGATCATTATAGCATTACTTCTTCATAACCTTAACTTGCTTTCTTTAACCTTAACTTTGCATCTTTGTATCCTTAGGTTTCAAAATTAATCTAACATGCTTCTCCCCTATAATTTTGCATGTATATTCCATTTTTAAGGTCAAATAGCTCAAAAGAAGCCTCCTTCCCTATTAATTACTCAGAAAAGCTACCTAGTGAAATTGTTGCACAAAATTCCAATATTTGTTTTTGATGCTTTCAAACTTGGTTTCTCTTTTGTACCCTACACAATTTTTCATTTTAAACTCAATGGAAGCATCAAAATCATCAAAAACACATTCCTTCTTCCATTTTCCCTACAGGCAAAAAGAGTACAAAAACATTCCTCTCTTGCAAATCAATTTCATGCAGCAGCCCATGAACAATGATTTCGAGCCAAAATTACAAACAAGTTCAAATCAGCTTAAACAAAGCATCAACATGTAGCAAATTAAGCATAGAGTTGGTTGGAACCACTTACCACTTCCAATTTTTGTTCTTTCTTGCTTTCTCACTCTAGCCCCTTTTCAAACCCTCTCTTGAATCTCTTCAATCACAGCACCATAGCAAAATTAGACTTGGAACCACTTCCTACCTTGGATTCTTGCTTGAAGTTGGTCTCTTTGCTTGTGTTGAACCCCACAGTTGGTCTCTCTTCTTCCTCTCCTTGTGCTGTTCGAAAAATGGCAGAAAATGGGGCTGAAAATTGTTTTAAAAATCTGTCCAGGTCACTTAATGAGGATGTACTGACACACTTTAAGTTAATATCTCTTCTTACTTTTCTCTTTTAAATAAGAAGAGAACAAGTTGCACAAGCATAAGCCCCACAATTTCCTTTATGAAAGCAAGATTACTTTATGGTTACTTTACCCGATAATTTTCTTCCAAAAATGCTTTTCGGGGATTTTCTTATCACTGGACCAATTTAGTGTCAATAAATATTCCTATAATTCCTCTACGCTTATTATCATTTTTCCTCCCTCAATTCTCATTTTGGATGTGTCTTTAATGAAATTCTGAAGAAAACCCTTTTCCGAGGTTTTTCCGGGCTTTTTTCTTACGATCCAACAAACCAATTTTGACTCTCCCTTGAAATTAATTTTATAAAATACTAGAATTTTTAAGCTATTTTTCCTTACTCTGAAACCAGATATATGAGGCCTCTAGGTATTTCAAATAATTATATTTGACTAATTATTTTATTAAATAACCAAATATTAAATAACCTTCCGCAAATGTTATTTATGTCATTTTAACTTAAATCGGGCCTCAGTTACTAATCAGTGAATTTTTCTCTATCTTTTGGGGCTCTCTAAAATTTTCTGATGTTTTGGTCAAACTTTGACTAAAATGCCCTTTGACTTTTCCTCAATTTAGCAAAATGCTATTGAATTTCCAAAATGACAATTTGGTCCTAAGAATTTTGAATTTACACTTAGGTCCCTTTTCAAAATAACACTTTAATGTCCATTTTGTCCTTACTTTTTTCTACATTTGGCAAAATGACTCTTTTGTCCTTTATGTACTTTCTACTTCCACATATATAATTCCCTTTCACCTTGAACATTTTCTTTGCTGAACCAAATGCTACATAATTTTCAGAAAATCTGTTTATCGGCCAAGGAACTTCGTAGAACTATACTTGGTAGCATATATCATCCCGACTCGCCCTTGGACTTCTAGGTCCAAAAATTTGGAATATGACAATAATCCACCATTTATTCAAAATGAGTAATATATATAATATAATCAGTCATGTAGAAGATGATTAATAAATATGACTAGAGTATTTTGATTTCTATTATACAAACTTAAAAATCCAATTCCTCAATGTTACTAATTGGAAGACAAAAAAAAATACGTCTTAACCAAGGATAATAATTATAAGGCTATGTGCTGCTGTAACAAGCCTCTAGTAGATATAAAAGCTTGTGAGTTCTCTTATTCTTTGGATACCTTGGAGGTTACACATGGACTGAATATAATGAAAATTACAGAACGAACATTACTTAGATGATACAACATTCAAATCAAGTATATAATAAGCTTTAAATCGATCTATCTCTCTGCAATACAACTTGGAGGACTGAAAATATGGTTTGAACAATGGAGAGAAGAAGCAGGATGATTCCAGCAATAGAGGCCACAGTACGCCAAGGAGTATCGCAATAATCACGCCTTAGAGTTGCCTTCTTCTTGTGCCAAGGATCTTCATAATAATCATTCAACCGTTTGCAGATATCTAGGTACTCAGAATTGAAATTTGTATGAAGGACATTTCCACCAAGGCGATTGAATAATAAAGCAACATTATTGGAATCACCTACATTGTTGCTGACTATTTTATTGTGAACAAGGATATCTACATCTTTGTAAGTATCTATTAGACAATCCAACACAACAACATAGTCAACAAAGTAAGCATCATCAGGATAATGACACTGTTCTAATGCTATTATGTTACGAAACAAAATTTCGGTTTCATCAGCCACATCAATTTGTGGGATTTCTAGAGTGTATCCGGAAAATTTGAAGTCTAATAAGCAGTTGCTTGTAATAGGAATCAACTTGATGCCTGCTTCTTGCAATGTATTCACATTGTATCGAAGAATATGGTTTTGAGTCTCTGAGGATGAATGTCGATCAGTTATTTTTCCTTGCAAGTAAGAGGATCTAATAAGATCTGTAAAATGTTTTATCTCAATCTCAGGGTTAGGCTCTAATTTTCTTCCTCTATCCTCAAAAAGAGTGCACGCGAGACTACGAAATGAAAGGTGGCTACCAATAAGGTCTGGGGGGAAAGCTTTATTGAATAGCTCTTCAATAATAAAGAATGGAAGTTGATTCTCAAGTAAAAGAAAATCTAGAATTATAGAAGTCACTAAAGTTGGCTGTGACAATTTAACATCTTTGTCTATATCTTTCGTCACAGACAAGATTAAGAATTCAATGATGAAGGCGGCATCCATTAATGTTAGCTTCACAAGTTGTTGTTCCGTAAGGTTTATGGTATCTGCATAGGAAGCACGCACTTTTGGCTCTAAATCTTTTACACAGCGAACTAAATCATCCAAGCTTGTCATTGTTCTAAGAGTAAATCTTTTGAACAATATTTGTTTATGGCTTTCCATGTCATGTAGCCTCTCATCACCATGATGAAAGGGGCCAATCGAAACAACTTGTGGAGTAAAAGCCTCTTTTTTAACTTGACGAAGAATAGTGGGCACCCTGTATATACAACAATATGGTGACAAAAGACCATCTCCGCAATCTTGAATCATTTCTTTCATTTCAATAGTCACCTCATCTTCCACCTATCAAGTTTGATTTAGAATACAACCAGTAATTACCCAGTGTGTGTGTGTGTGTTAAAATTGCATTCTCATAAATTGCTATTATCTTATTTGTATTCTAATAAATTGTTCATAACCAGAATCAGATACGGCAAAAGAAAGGGGCTAAAAAAAAAGGCTAAAATGAAGCATATAACACGAGGAATCTAGCAAGGTGCGAGCAAATTAAAGGGAATATAAAGAAATAAAAAAAAGTCATCACAATGAAAAGCATAGGATGCATACAAAGCAATCAAACAAGGGTTCTCTTTGAAAATGAAAAAGAAGAAGAAGAAGAAGTAAGGCTAAAAAAGTATGATAACTGAGGAATTAAACAGAAGCAGCTTAAAAATATTGTAATAAAAAAGAAAGTAAAGAAAATAAGGAAAGACTTCAGAATTGAACAAAGAGTAGTGAAGGAAGCATACGTGTTGTTGTTGGAAGGAATTGGAGGATAAATCTGAAGGCTGAGATGAGACAAGTGGCTGCTGAAGCTCCACCATTTGTTGAGCACTCTCAAAGGTAAGTCGTATTGATTCATCTCATTAGGCATCATTTCCAAGTGAATACCAGTATGTATTGCTTCTGCCATCTAAACTTAGTTAACAAAGAACGGCGAGCAGAAGAAAGTTAACTTGTTCTGCTCAGATTCCACCCAGAACCACCGATATGTTAAGGTGAATATATAGGCTGAAGCGGGTCTTGTCAAGTTTTTTTACCTATTTGATTTGGGAGTTGCATTTATTAATGATTTCTTGCCTGTATGATTACTTAATATAACAATAATGAGCTAAGTCGTCTGCATTGGTTAGGGTTTAGGTCATATTCAAATTTTACTAATTTTAACAAAGTCCAAACCCCAAAAGAGCTTCTAGAAATGTGGGAATAATTAGTTGCAGAAAAGTGGAGGGAGTTTTGGAAAAGTTTGCAGCAAGTGCCCCAATATGTGAAAATTGCAACAAGAATCATGGATCAAATTAAGATATAAAAAATGGTGAACATAAAAATTCGTGAAATATGAACAAGTGAAGAAGGAAGACAAACAAACGCGACCAGAACTACTACACCTATCCGTTGGAAAATAAAATAAAATATCTTGAAGACTTCCAACTCAAGTCACGGATGAACAATAAAGAAATGACACTAAAGAAACACTTGGCATATGGCATCTGTACCTTTTTATTTCAATTTTAAAAGTGCATGGAACATTTTGTCCTCTTCCCACTTGAAAAATTCCTTTCCCTATCTTCATCTGTATCGCAATTAATTTTCGTTCATCGCCATTTGGCCATTTTCATCACTTGCCATTCATGTCCCCACCGTCTTCTGCTATTACAGTCAAAGAGTGATTAAAATATATTAATGATAATATTATATCATATCACGTGAATTACCCACTTGCATGATTACTTAGTCTTTGATTCCCATACTAGTTTTATTAGGGGGGAATGAAAGTGACAAGGGACATCTAAAATAAATGAGTCAGAAATATTTCATTAATTTTTATAACAGATATTATAACAGTTTTCACACGCCCATCTCCCATGCCCATGAAAACAACAAGCCATCCTCTCCCTTGTCAAATACAGAATCGAGAGTTAAAGATATTTCGGTCAGCTGCCATTAGATTTTATTATAGTCATTCACTCAAGCCAGTTAATTTGCAATCTCTGTGTAATTTGTGTGCATATAGTTTCAAGGCCATCATTTTGAAGGTGGGGGTGGGGAATCCAGCAACAAGAAGCAGAAGGATATATAATTCCCAAGTACGTAGCTAGCTAGCTACCTAGAAGCCTGATTAAGCTAACATCAAATTAAAATAAGATTCAGATACATTGATGGGGTTTATATGCCCAATAATAAGTACGTACATATAAATTGATATTATTATTATTATTATTATTATTATTATTATTATTATTATTATTATTATTATTAATCTGTTATGCATTATCCCCAAAATGCGGAACATTGTGATGAGTGGGAAAATGGTAAGGTTTTGATGGGATAGGAAGATAGGAGGAGGATGCAGTGGACATTGCCGCAGGGAATCCCTTCCCTGGACCTGGAGGCTTACCGGCAGCAGGCCGTTCCAGTGACTGAAGCTTAGTCTTGAGAAATTTCACATAGTGAGTGGCTTCGTCTAATAACATGGAAGCTGTGTCCATCTTAGTCCCTCTTGAAACCAGTCTCTTCAGTATCCTTATCTCTTACCTCCTTAATAAATGACGCGAATAAAGTTTTCTATGGTTAATGTCCTTCTTTAATTCTTTGAAACATTATAATTGTGTTTTGATGGTTAGGGTTATAGAGGTAATGTACAAATCATTCACCGGGTGTTTGTATACTTTTTGGCATGTATAAAGGGGTTTTGAGAAAGTCATGATTTTGGAATTTTAAATAATACCCAAAATCAATCCTATAAATCAATTTTAATTTATAGATCAATAACAATTAAACCTGTCCATAAAATCATAATTATAAATAAAATTTCTTTAAGATTTATTCTTTTACCCCTAATCCTAATACACACTTTAACTGATTTCTTAATATCATGACAAATAGTTAGTATGACCTGTGTCAAAAAGACCACAAGGAGTATATGTCGTTGTTCAATACGAAGGGAAGCAGAATAAAACAAGAAGACAAATTAGCAAAACATCTGATGCTAAGCGCACTGATTGTCTTCAATGAATATCACAGATGGTAGCAATGTCGTCTCAAAGGAGTCGATATGTTCTTCATGAGTCACATAATCAGCACAACAAAATCGTATCTTAGGAGTATATTAATTAAGATGTGTTTGGATTAGCCATATGAATAAATAGATTTATAATAAAATTAATTTATAATTATGATTTTAAGAATAAATTCACTTGTATTTTATTTATAAAATTGATTTTGCGTATATGTTATTAAATTGATTTTGTGATAATTGAGAAGTAGAATTGATAAATTAAACCATATATGGTTTCTTTGGAAACAATTATAGGAACATTCCTTACACAGGTCAAAATAAGTTATGAACCTAGTATACATTTGGTCCTTTAAATTTGCAATAAATTTTATTTTAATCCCTTAAATTTAAAAAGTATGTTTTTAATCCTTTATTTATAATATCGTTAGTTTTGTTCAAAGGAAAATGCTGACTTAGTAAATTTAAACTGTGATTCTATGATTAAATGATGATGAAAAATTATTAAATTATAAAATCTAAATATAATTATATCTAAGATTAAAATTTAAACTATTTTTTCAACATTTAATGCAGAATCTCTGTTTAGATTTGTTGAATCAGCTTTTCCGTTAACAAAAACTAATGGTGTTAGGATTAAATAATTAAAAGTGCACCTTTTAAACTTAAAGGATTAAAATGAAAGTTGATATAAACTTAAAGGATTAAATGTATATTCTAATCAATCAAAAATTATGGTTATCTTATAAGCCACCAAACACCCTGAACACTGGGACAAATTTGTAGGAAACCATGGTATTATCCTTCAAGTTAAATTTATTAAAAAAAAGTGTTTTAGATCATAACTCATCTGCTTTCATTAAAAAAGTTATATGTTTAACTTCATACGATGCTTCATTTGTGAAAATCGAAGTAAAAGTATAAAATATGAAAGGCATGATTAACATAATTCGTAAAATATGAACAAGTGAAGGAAGGGGGAAACAAAATCAAAGCAATCAGACCTATAACTATCCGTTGGAGAGAGTCCCTTAAAAAAATTAAAGAAAATGTCCTGGGGACTTGCTACTCAAGACAAGGATGATAAATAAATTAAAGAAAGGACACTGAAACATATTATTACATTCAATCTTTAATATAAAATTTACTTCGTATTGCAAATTGCACTATATGTTAGATCTTATATTAAAGACTAAATAAGAGGTAACAGTAGTGATATGTAGCACATGGACAATCAAGAAGAATATAGTATGATAGAATCACGTACATATCGGTTCATCATTCATATTCCATTTTTGTACTCTCTTCCCTCCCTTTCAAATCACTCGTGTGAAACAATCCCATAACAAAAAGTTTCATGCACATCAAAGTTCGGTTACCAAATAGACTTGAGTTGAAGATCATTTCCATGGTAAAAGTTTCATACGTATCACCCAAAGAAGTTAAAATAAGGGTCTGCGCATCACTAGTCACATTATTTATAATCTTATCAATAACATAGCTTTCCATGAATTTTACATTGTTTTGTATTATATTGATATTGAAAACCCTCATTTTATCAAAAAATAGGACGTGACGTGACGACTTAGAAAACAACACAGAAGTTTTGGAATTTGTTTAATGACAGAATATAATACACATAATAGAAAATAATTTCACTAGCAAGCTATCAAGAAAATAACTTGAGTATATCAAATTGTTCCATAAATATTTTGGCAATTCTTGAGTGCGACATATCATTTTAACGTTAACGTATAAATGTTCGAGAAACAACAGATCTTGATCATTATTATTTAATTAACATAAAGTTCATCTTCAATGTACTAAACCAAAATCGTGGCCATATGCTTGTTAGTTTTAAATTATAAAAATATCTTGGGAAAAATAAACATTGAAACTATCTTGAGAATTTCAAAACTATCTTATGGATACTCAGTCAATAGTCCAAATTAAAAGACCCAAGAAAGAAATAATTAGAATATTGGCTCATCGGGGGTGGTAATACTAAACGTACCTTCACATATTTCTTTGTTGTGGTCATATTTAAATCCAATTTAAATCTACCTATCCTATTTTATTTTACTAGCTATGTCACCAAAAATGAATGATTTAATAATTAAGAAGGTGTATGATGTGCTTGGATTATTTTATGTTCAAACCATGGATGTAACTTCAAATTTTCTTACATCTTAATCAACATTGGAATTCGTTAGAGAGGCATGTGATTGTAGAAAATTTTCAGCATTACACTGTGATGTATCCAATTCAAACAAATTGAGTAAGACAAAATTGTAATTATAAATTACAAAAGTATAATTAAAATTAATTAAATATGTTGGTTTCCCCATAAAGTTGTCATTTTGTCGCAGGTTGTCAAGTTGTTTTTTCCGCTGCTGAGGGGCAAAATTGTTTCACGCGGTTTAAAATTGACTTCGATAGCATAACACCAAGTTAACATCATAAGATCTTATCATCTTTTTAAGAATTTTTTTCGGTACAAAAGCATTAATTATAAACATGAAAAACTTAGAATTATGGAGTAGTATGGACCAAGTTAACACTCAGATTGGGTGGACCTAGGTTGTAGTAGTATGGACCTATTGTTTATGGACTTCCTATATTTGAGAGTACTCATAAGACTTGAACAGTTATGCATAGTTGGTAAAAAGTTGGCTACCATACTACAGTGTCATGAGTTTAAATCATATTGTCAAATCGGGAACCTTATTATTGATCTCTAAGCATTCTTTTAAGCCCAAAAATATACCTTGACCAGGTGAGCCCCAATATTCAAGTTAGCTAACTTTTCTGTATAATCAATAATTAGCATTACAAAATGTAATCCTCTTTGCATTATAAAAGCCAAACTAAACAATGGCATCTTCTTTGCATTGGGATGACATGTAATCAACCAAACATGCCATAAAAGGCTTGAGAGCCACTGTTTAGAAAGGATTTTTGGAATGGAATGAGGGTGAAATGGCTAGAAGTTTAAAAGACCTTTATAAGTGACAATATCTAAGTCACGCCGATTAAAATAATTGTTAAGATTACTTAAACGTTGCTTTTCTTTTGGATAAAAAGCAGTGCAAAACCATTTATTTGCTGTTTGAATTAGGGGTAGTTTAAGTTAGTTTGTCTCAACCACCACATTGAAACCAAAACATATTTTCTTGGCGTCCGATGTTCATTGCGTTGCTGTGATAATTTAATTAATTTCATTAATTCACTTGGCACAATCTCCTTTCGGCTTTCATAATCTCTTTTCCAAGTCCGTGAACTTTCAGTGCTCACTAGTGTCTGTGGATTTGCAAGATGGCTGATGGAACTTATTTAATCATCAACATTAGTGACTGATGTATTTCACCAATCCTTGGAGGAGTGGAGGCACTTGAGTTTGGAGTTTCAAAAGGGGAGTTTGAGTTTCTCTAAAGTGTCTTTCTTCCTCAATTTTGTAACTCGTAATTTCTGTATTTAAAAATTGTGAATTGTAAAATTACGAAGAGTTATATTGATTAGATACACGGAACATGACTTGTATGGTTGAATTCATTCATTTATTTATTTATTTTGAGTTTGTGCGGGAATATTATTGATATATTGAATCCTTCCGTATTTTAAGTATTGATTGTGGATGAATTTACAAGACATGATTGTGTATTATATTTTTCTATGATCAATTAGATACTTGAATAGGAGATTGGCGGATTTAGCAATTGGTCCCATAGGTGAGGTGACATTAACAATGGAATTAATTGTATTCATTGTAGATTAATTTTCCTTAATCAAACTTCACTATTGTTAATGAATGTTTCGATGACATTTCTCCTTGCAAGTAAAACAAACTAAAAAATCTGTAAAATACTTTATCTTAACATCATTAGGATTATGCTGTAATTTTTTGTTCGTTATAATACTCAAAATACTTGTATGCCTATGTGAGCCAAAGAAATGAAGGCAAAGGCTTTATTAACAACTTGTCAATAATAAAGAATGGAAGTTGATTGTCGAGTAAAATTGAATCATAAAGTATAAAATCTAGAAGCCATTTTTGTGATAATTTAGCATCGTTGCAAAACTCATCTAGTTCATTGGACATGAAGAGTTGAATGATGAATCCAACATACATTAATGGTGGGTGATGGTGGAGAGTGGTTCTTCTGATATCCGTGTTTTCTGTGATATCCGTGTTTTCTGTAATCAGGCATAAAAGCTAATTGAATAATTATGAATTAATTGATGGGCCAAAAGGTAAAAGAGGAACTTTGGAAGAGTAGGGACCAAAATGACATTTTTAGAATTGAAGGACCAAAGTATAAATTTGAAAGTTGGGACTAAATTGTCATTATGAAATTCAAGGGCATTTTGGTCAAAGTTTGACCAAAATATTAGAAAAATTTTTAAAGCTCTAAAAGATAGAGAAAAATTCACTGATCAGTAATTGAGGCCCAGTTTAGGTCAGAATGACAAAAATAACCTTTGCGGTAAATTTTAAAGGTTATTTAATATTTGGCTATTTAATAAAATAATTAGTCAAATATAATTATTTAAAATACCCAGAGGCCTCAAATATTTGATTTCAGAGTGTGGGAAAATAGCTCAGAAAATCTAGTATTTTATAAAATTGATTTCAAGAGAAAGTCAGAAATGGTTTGCAAGAACGGAAGAAAAAGGCTCGGAAAAACCCCGAAATAGAGTTTTCTTCCGAAATTAATTAAAAACACATCTGGAATGAGAATTGAGGAAGGAAAAATGATTAAAAGAATAGAGGAATTATAGGAATTTTTAAGAACACTAAATTGGTCAAGTGATCAGAAAATCCCCGAAAAGCATTTTCGGAAGAAAATTTTCGGGTAAAGCAACCTTAAAGCTACTTTGCTTTTATAAAGAAGATTGTGGGAACATGAGATTTGCCACTTGGTGCCCTCTTATTCAAAGAGAAAAACCAAGAAAGATATTTAACTCAAAGTGGTAGATTACATCAGTATAAAGTTACCCTAGCAGTGTAAGTGGACCCCACAATTATTTTTAACTCATGGTCAGTTTTTTTAGCACAATTACAGCCTCCCAAACTCCCATTTTCGATCAGGACTTGCAGAAATAGAGTGAGAAGGCGTCACTTCAAGAGGAGGAGGAAGGAGAAGTGGAATCAAGCCAAACTCAAGGTAAGAGCTCAAT
>QFDD01007108.1:0-14835 GCA_006871305.1 Vachellia collinsii
GAATAATCTCACCAGCTTGCTGATGAGCAGCTTGAACTTTGGAAGAAGATGAAGATTCCAAACCAGCTGCTGGTGAACAGCCACCACAAAACCAATTACCTTCAGGAACTTCCCTGCCCAGACCAACACAATATGTGTGTGCCGGTGAATCACAGAGGTCACACAGTAACATCAGGTCATCATCTCCGCCTTGATGGCACTCTGAACATACAACGCACTCATATGGATCAATATAGTGCCTGAGTTCTTCACAGGGCTCATAAACCTGATCAGGTTGAGGAGGAACTTGTACTAATGTTCCTCTCAAACATGTTGACCGTTCACCTTTACTGATAGTTCTGAATCTCTCCGACCTGTTCATCTTCATTCAAATGCAATGAAGCGAACAGCTAATCACCAAAAAAAAGAAAAAATTGAAGCAAACAGTTAATCCGTCAGCTATCTTCGAAGTACTTCGATGGCGCGCTTCGACTGGGCTTGGCTCAACGCTAGGTCCGATCCCTGATAATAGCCACTTTGGTTTAGGGCTGATTAGTGGTTATTGAATTATTAATTAATTAATTAAATTAGCGTAGATTATTAATTAAATAATGGTAGGGGGGTTAATAATGAAACCCACTATGATAATTATCACCTTTATGCTTTTTCTCATGCTTTTCAGTCTTTTTGTTTTTTAAACCTTTAATTTTATTCCTTTCCATCCCACACGAAAGAGCCCCCCAACGAGATGCAAGTTGCCAAGGCGGGCCAAACAAAAATTTGTAAAAAGTAAAATAAAATATAATTAAAATTTTTTCACCATATAATATTATTTTATTTTGGCTTCGAAAATAATATTATCTCACTACATCTCTTATAATTTAAAAATATATAAGTACTTATGTTTTGTTGTAATTTTAAATATAGTATTATAGATAGTTGACATAAAAAAATAAAATATTTATACTACTTTTGAATGTATTAGATATGTTTATTCTAAAAAATATAATTTAGTATTACTTTTTTCTTTTTAAAAATTTTTAAGATGAAAAAATGTTTAAAAAAGCATATTATTTAATTTTTTTTAAAAAAAAAGTAACCCACGAGCACCCCTCAGCGACCTGCCATTTTGCTAACCCAAACCCACCATTATTTAGCAGGTTGGCGGGTTGGACCCACGGTATTCCCATTACTAGTTATATCTATAATTACTCCAATTTTCTTTAATGTGCTAGATAAGGTTTCCAAATGGAATTGGGAATCTATTCCTAAGAATTCACACTAATGGTACTCACATGGTTAGTGAAGGACACATGAGAAAGCAACAAGTTTAATACTCCATGAGCCTTTTTATAGCAACAATTATTAAATTAAGTAAAATAAATTATTAGAAAAAATAATAAATATTTAATAGATATAATTTCTTAATTATATAATTTATGGAGATGGAGACTGAGTGAAAATTTGTGGAAAAAGAGATGAAAAAGAATGAGTTGAAAAAAAACATGGGAAGAGAGACATATAATCACCTGATCGTAAAAATAGAAAATGTATATTAAATTCTTAAACAAACACTTACTTATAAAAAGAACCCGCATATACGAGAGAATAATGCTTATAAAAATGATTGGAATAAGTATTTAAAATATTTCAACTAGTTTATTAGTTCAGGTACCATGTATGGTATTTGGAAAGGTACTTAAATCTATTGTTGTTGTAAAAGAACTATACAAAAAATCAGGTGATCAAAACGAAGCATCTCTATCTCTTGTTTCTCAATAATCTCTTTGTTTGATTTCCGAGTCTGTAGACCACGAACCATATTAATGCGATATGATTTAAAACCATGGTTTAAAAAATATAGCATACAAACACCTCATTAAAATTCAAAGTAACTTTTAATACTTAAAATTATATTCTTGTGTGAGTTATACTAACACTCTCAAATTCTTTAAAATAGCTTTTAACTATTAAAATTATGGTTTTTCAGAAACTTTTTTTTCTCAATTTTTCAGAAGCCATTCTTTAAAATCTATTCTCTAAAATCACTTTTATCACTTCTTTTTAAGAAGTTACTTTCAAAAAGATAATCTAAACATAAGCAATTTTCATGGTCACTTATTGACAATTGATCTGTTCTTGAGTTGGTCAAGAAACTTAAAAAACAAAAGCAAAGGGATGAATTAAAAACGATAATATGACTCTTTTGATTGGAAATAAAGAGTGTTATAAGGTTGATAAAGTGAAATACACTTTCGCCCCGGCTTATATTATATAAAAGAAGTACATGTATGTGTTAGAGACTTTAGAATCATGTTAATAAAATTTTCACACAAATTTAATTATAAAGACAAGTTTATACATTATTATGATTCCATACGTAACTGAAAGACAATGCAAGCGAGGCAAAAAAACGAAAGACAATGCAAGTGAATTGGATGTGCGTGGAGAAGCCATATGTAGAGCTTTTATTGTAAACATTATTGTATCAATGAATCATGCATGTAGGAGTTAATCCCTTGCCGAGTGCCTGAGTGGCGTTATCTCTCCTTTCAACTAAGCGGTGTTACAGTCGCGTGGTACTGCTTTCTACTTTCAAATCTTCTCTCATTCTCGAAGGAGATTTGGTATGGAAATCATGGATGTTAGTAAACGTGAAGGGAACGATCAAGTTCTCGAGGAGCATGAAAACAATAATATCTTAGAGTTTCGATGGAATGATAGCAGCGACAATGAAGTTGCTGAACATATCCTGGTTGGCAAAGTGATCTCATAGTCTAACATTGGTTTTAGAACGATAAAGGACATCATCTTTACCCATATGGAAGGTGGATGGCAAGCTAGAGATAAAGCCTCTTGGTGTCAATATCTACTAATTCACCTTTGAAAAGAAGGCTGAAGCGGACTGCATCATAATGAAGGGCCATGGTTTATAAGAAATAACATTTTAGCGCTGCAGGTTAGGCCCCCTTCACTTCGAACTGTGAGCTTGAGTTTACTACCTGTGTCTTTTGGGTGCAATTCCATGACATTCCTCTAGTTTTAATATCAAAAGAATGGCGGAGAGGATAGGCAAGATTCTTGACTTTGAAGACCCTGTGGATAAGCTTGCCTCGAAGCATAACTTTGGTAGAGCAAAAGAGGAAATCAATTTAGACAAATCTCATGTCATTGGCTTCAGTGTGCCTCAACCTGACAAGAGGAAAAGTGCGGATGTTAAAGTTAAATATGAGAATCTCACCAGATTCTGTTTCAACTGTGGAAGATTTGGGCATGATTATAAATCTTGTGCATATCTAATAGACCTAGGCCTCTGACTTGAAGACTAGCGTTTGGGTTGATTCTAAGGCCCACTTGAATGATTCTATTCCCCCTTTCCTCTGGGCCCTCCACTTCTTAGCCCACTATCTCAATCAGGCCTTCTATGTTCCCTAACGTGAGAACGTGGGTTAGGAAAGCAAGGCCCACTAAACTTACAGACAACATAGTGCTGGAGTTGTCTTCGAAATCAACAAGCAAGGCTTAAGGTTCCGTGTGGATCTGGTGGATGATGAGCCACAGACGAACATGAGAGTAATTATTCCAGCTAGTGTCACAGATATAGCTTAATTAGCAAATCAATTTAATTGTGTATTTCTAAAGCGCAACGCTCAAGGGGCGTAGGATTTGCCTATTGCAAAAGGAAGGAAAAGCTCAAGCTTCGATTCTCCCTGCAAAGCTGAAAACAGAGAACTAGCTTTAATCAAGGAAAGTGAAAAGGTTAATCTAGCTTATAGACAAGAGTAACAAAAGGATGAACTCAAGAGATGGCAGAATGATTGGTTCATACGAGAGCCCTTTGAATTTGCTAGCTCTCTCGCCTTTGCTAAAGGAAATATGGCGTCGGATGATGAAAAGAGGCCAAAGTATAAAAAGAAAACTAGGCTGGTACTCTTTATTCTATTTCTCATAGATCTGAGAAGGAGGAGTTGGAAACTGAAGGCGGGCATGGTCGTTGGCCGTGTATAGCCACTAATGAATAATGAATTGCATTGCCTGGAACTGTCAGGGTTTAGGAACCATCTTGTCAGTTCGTCTTTTTAGGTTCCTAATTAGGACTCTAAATCCTAATATGGTCTTTTAAGCTAAAACAAAGATGAGAAGAGAAAGAATTGAAAAGGTTAAGCATAAACTCGGTTTTTTTAATTCCGTCTATTTTGATCCTGTGGGAAGATTGGGAGGACTTGATCAATGGTGGAAGGATGATGTTAATGTTAATATCGGGACTGTGGAAAGATACTTCATACACATTGAAAATGTTTTCCGTGGGGGGAAATCTTTGGAGTAGTAACCTGTGTCTATGGATCTGTTGATATAAGCTCAAAAACTCCATTTTGGAATCAATTAAAAAGGCTAAAACCTACGGGTGAGGTTCCTTGGATCCTATTTGCGGAATTCAATGAATTGATCTCCCACTATAATAAAGAGGGTGGCGGGGCCATTGTGGACACAGATATGGGCAAATTCAGATGTTTCCTCTATAACTATGAAATGATGGAAATAGCATCAAAGGGCTGCAATTTTACTTGGGCTAATAATAGAGAAAGGGAAGACTTCATTAGAGAGCGTCTTGATATAGCAGTATCTAATTGTTTGTGGAGAGCAAGATTTTCAATAAGACAGTATCATGTCTTAAGCGTAATTGGTTCTAATAATTGCCCTCTTTTTATTGAATATGAGCATCTTGATACTATTACTCCTAAACTTTTCAGGGTTGACATTAGATGGCTTGCACACCCCCAATTTGAAGAGCTAGTCAGAAGCAACTCGTATGGTAGCAATACTGATATTGCCCTGTCAAAGTTTGCGGGAAATCAAAATAGTCTGAGTAGCATGCTGACTGAGTGGAGCAAGGAGTTCAGGAATAACAGTAAGGCATTAATATGCTTATGAAGGAAATACATACCTGCTTAGAAGAGAAGTGGAATGCTAAAATAGCCTAAAAGCTTGCTGAATTAATACAAAATTTAAATATTTTGTGGGAGCAAGAGGAAGTTTATCGAGCTCAAAAATCCAAAATACTATGGTTAAAATGTGGGGACCATAATACAAAGTTTTTCCATATGTCTATTGTTAGAAGAAGATTCAAAAACAAGATTACTCGACTTAAGAAAAGAGATGAAACTTGGGCTGAAAGGGATGATGAGATTGGCAAGTGTTTTGAGGAATTCTACGATAACCTGTTTAGCAACTCAGAGCAAAGGGACTTTAGTTATATACTGGAATTTTTTGACAACCTTGTTACTGACCAAGATAATATCAAGCTTATGCCTGAAGTTTCAAATGAAAAGGTAAAGAGAGTAGTATTTGATCTAGAAGGCTCTAAGGCTCCTGGTCTTGACAATTTCACTGGCAACTTTTATCAAAAATGATGGCATGTTGTTGGCAACCAGTTTGTTCTCTAATCAAGAAATTTTTTGCCGAAGGTTTCCTTTTAGATGAAATTTATAGAACTGATCTGGTTCTCATTCCAAAGATTGACTGTCCAAAGCATGTGGGTGATTATAGACCAATCATTTTCTGTAACTTCTCGTATAAGGTTTTCTCAAAGGTCATAGTAAATAGGCTTAAACCCCTACTAGGCAAATTAATTCCTAAAAATTAGAGAGCCTTTATGCCTCGAAGATTGATTTAAGATAACATTGTTGTTGTCCATTATTCTTTCCACCACTTGAAAACCAATAGAACCTCCCATGACCTTGCTTTGAAGGTGGATATGAATAAGGCCTTTGACAAGGTATGGTAGGACTTCTTAGTTGCAATTTTATAGAAAATGGGTTTCTACAATAACTGGATTTATAGAATATTTTAGTGCTTGTCTTCTGTCCATTTCTCAATCATGCTGTTCAGGAAGTGTGTTTCTGAAGTTATGCAAAGGAGAGGTTTAAGACAAGTGAATCTTTTGTCCCCTTATTTATTTATTCTTGCTAGTAACGTGCTTTCAAGAATGATTAAGAAATTTGAAATAAGTGGCTCTATTAAAGGAATCAGGTTGGCCCCTAGTTGCCCATGATCACACACTCTCTGTTTGCTGATAACTCTATTTTTCCTCCAAGCAAATATGGAAAATTGCATAAACATGAAATATATAGTGGACTTGTACTGCAAAGCTTCAGTAAATCCTGCATTTATTTCTTTAACTCTGTTTTTGATATTATGAATGAGGAAATTCGACAAGTATTCCAAGTTGCTGCTACAGACTTTTGAGGAAACTAACTGGGACTCCCTACCACTTGGGGGAGCTCCAAATCTAAAGCCATAAACTTTGTTATTGATAGAGTCAGGCGAAGGAAGCATAGTTGGCAGAAAATTTTTTTTATCTAATGCTAGGAGAGAAGTACTGGTTAAATCAATTGCTAACTCTATTCCTATCTATCCTATGTCGTGCTTTCTGTTCCCAAAATCCTCTGTGATAAAACTTGATCAAACTATCTCTTGGTTTTGGTGGAAAGAGTCTAAAATAAGAGGAAAATTCATTGAGTCTCTCATATAATGTTAAAGGATGATAAGTTGAATGGTGGAATGGGCTTTAAAGATTTTGAAGCCTTTAATCTTGCTCTATTGGCAAAACTAGGTTGAAGAATCGTTAGGGAGCCTGAACAAAATCGGGTAAAAATTCTTAAAGGAAAATGCTTCCCAAATTGTAACTTTTCAGAGGCTAAGAAGGGGGGAAGGGCCTCGTGGATTTGGAATAGTATACTAGAGGGGCAAAAAGTGCTTAATGGTAATATTTTGTCTAGCATTGGCAATAGTATGGCAACAAAAGTACGGGGAGATCCTTGGGTTAGGGGTTTAAGTGGATTCAAATTTTTGTCTCCTTGTCCTTATCCTTCACCTTCAAACCTCATAATAACTCCCTCTAAACGAGGAAGGATGGGATTAGACTCTAGTAGAGCCCTTCCTTTTTGAGAATGAATGTTGCGTGATAAAAAATATTCAAGTTGCAAATTCTAGAAGGAATGATAGATGGGTGTGGACATGTGGTGTTAGAAGGAGTTGTTATGTCAATGAGGGGTACAGGGTTGCTATGAAGGTCATAAGAGAATGTGATATTGCTATTGCTGAATCCTCAAATCTCAGACGTAGGCACATGGGGAAGGAAGTTTGGAAATTGAAGGTCCCTTATAAAATTAGGAATTAGATGTGGAGGCTCCTTTCTAATGCTCTTCCTACTATGCAAAACCTACAAAACCGTAATTGTGCATCAGCTGATTTATGCTTTATTTGCAAAAATAATTCAGAATCATTGCCCCATCTTTTTCTATTTTGTGATTAGGTCAAGCTAACTTGGTTTGGCAACTACTTTTCCTTTCGCCGTTAGGCTGAACATATATCTAATATTAATGCTTGGATTAATTGGATGCTTTGTAATGCTAATCTATCTAAATGGCATAAAGCTTATCTCGCTATGTTGCTCTGGCATATTTGGAAAAGGAGATGTGAATTTATCTAGCAGAACTTGACCCCTAATACCATATTCACTTTCACTCATGCAGGATATCTCTTCCAAGAATATTGGGAGGCCCGAGACTGCATACAAAATGCTAAGGGCTTGCCTAGGCTAATTAAACAAGCTAATACCAAGTGCCAGCCCCTTGCAAGTAATACTTTAAAAATTAATGTTGATGGGGCTTTCAATAGAAAGGAAAATCTTGCGTCTATAGCGATAGTAGTTCGAAATTCAAATGGATGGGTTTTGGATGGTTTTAGTAAAATGATTATGTCAGAGTTTCCATTTATGACGAAATGTATGGCTTTGCATAGAGCCCTTAATTATGCTATTGTCAATCACCTTGATGAGGTGATCTTTGATTCTGATAATCAATCCCTTATAAGCTGTATTGAAAAGGGATCTAGTAGTCCTGAGTGGAAACGTGATATCATACTTGAGAATATCCTTAATAAAAGAAAACTAATTAGAAACCACGACATTCTATGGATTTTTAAGGAAACAAATTTGGTGGCCGACTAGGTTGTAAAAGCTTCATTGATGGGGTCATACCCCTCTGATTGGATGTGGAGACCTCCTACTGCTTTGAGGAAATTTATGGAGAAAGATCTAGCTAATATTTCTGATGACCATGGATAATGTTTTTGCTTTCTCTGTTTGCGTTTAATTTTACTTTGTCTCATAAACCTAGCATGTACTCTGTTTCTACTTTAATGAAGATCGTTTCCCCTAGCCGAAAAAAAAAGAAGGAATTGGATGCGAATTTACAGAGGCACATAACTTAAGATTTTCAGAAATTTTGTATAATTTAGCTTATTTATGAATAGTGTAAATTTACAGAGGCAGTAAAGTATTGAACATAATTCAATACATAGAGAATGGCAAGTGCGTGTTTGGATCCTGCGTTGGGAAGAGGAAAACGTACGATCAGCAAAGTAAAAAGTCATGTTGAGCTATTTTGGGATGTTTATTTTTTTTCATTCAGGTGATAACCGAAATAATTTTGGGATGTTTGTTTTTAGCTGTGGAGTAATTTAATTTTCGAATAAAAAGCCACGATTATTTTTATTTTTACTTTTTTCGCCAACAAAAAGCCACGATTAGATAGAAGAGCTTTGAGGAAGCTTAGAACAAAAGGCTAGGATCTCACTGTGGAGGCAGTGGAAAGCATTAAGGAAAGCGATAAAAATGGGCTCCAATCACAGAAGAACAGACACGGAGAGAGAAGGGAATAAAATGAGTGAAAAGAAATAAAAATGAAAAAAAAAATTTCCCATCCTACTTTAACAGGAAAAATAAAATAAAATTAGTTTAAAAGACCCAATAGCTTAATACTTTCGAAATGCTCTAAATTATAAAAAATTAATTAATTAAATAGGAATTTTTTTTAAAAAAATAATATTTCTCTTAAAATTATAATACAATATTTGTTCGATAAAATTTATATCTTTTTCAGTCATTTCAATCTAAATTTATTTCTCCATATCAACCTCCACCTTTAGGGGAAGGGATGGATGATGATGAAGGAGTTTAACTCGTTCTACATCTTGTAAGCTTCTATTCTAAAATGAATTCAGATATTTATTCAGAAAAAATTATTTTTTCCGTTAACTATCTGAACAAACACATTTCAATTTATCAAATTAACTTGCTTATAAAAATCAATCCTAAAATAAGTCATATCATGCAAAATTTCGACTTTCCCTCAAACTTAATATTGCAAAAGTGAGATAAATAAAAAGGGAGGTCCTCATGAGATGAGCATCGAGTGATGGATTAGAGATTTAGAGATGGCATCTTCACTTAAGTACCTTCTTCTTCAAGTTACCTCCAAATCTCTATTCTGCTGTCTGCTTTTTCTTTCTTGTTTTGAATTCTGATGCCATTCCTCCATCACAGGCCACTGCTAATAATGCCATCTCCTTTTGATCTTTGATCCCTTTCCCTCATTGCTCCTCTTTCTTCTTGGCTTACATGGCATTTACAGAACAACTTGCACATTACCTATTGATGTGATCATTTTATCAACAATTAGATTTAAACTTGCAATCCCAGGGAGCTAGACTAGAGCTAAACTAGGGTTTGAACCATATTAAAACCAACTTATAAACTTAAGCCACAAGAACACCAACCATAATCAAATTAATATACATAATGATGTAGATACAAATTTAATATATCAATTAAATAATTAATATGATTATAAACATTTAAAATTTTGAAATAATTAGTTAAAATTCCTACTCCTCAATAAATTCTCAACTACTTATTTTAACCTAAATTCAAATATTCTTCTCAACCCAATAAGTCAATTGAAGCACAAATTAACTTCAATTTCACAAAATCCCAATTTAAAGTTTAGGGTTTCAACATGAAATTGTTAAATCATAAGTTCTTAATTTATTCAACATTCTAAACTGATTAAAATTTTAATAATATCTCCAATAACTTTAATAAATTATTTAACTCAAATTTAATCGGCGTAAACACTCTATATAGAATAAATCATAAATTGCTTAAATTATCATGATAGTCAAATCATAAATCTAAATTGAGAAAAATTAACTATTAATCTCACTCTACCCTTCATTCGATAACTATTGTCAAAATTCAATATATGTCTGAAATTTTAATTCTAAAATTTTATCTAATCAATGTAACATTGAAATAGAAAATTTAGAATAAATTTTAAAAGAAAGTTATTTGAAAAGAAATGATTTTTAATTATTTAGATAATCTGAAGCCTACTTCTGAAACAGTAGTCTTCACGCTGCCTGAGAGGAGGGCTGCTGCCCGTTTCCGCTATAAAAGTAATTTAGGATAAATGATTTTCTGAAAGATTACATTTATCATAAAATATTATTTTTAAATGACAATTAAATCTTCTAGATAAATTACCATTTCTCTATGATAGTTAAATTCTCTCGATGTTACATTGGGAAGATGCTATATTTTTTAAGCAACCAGATTAATGAATTACATGTGGAAACTTATCATGTATATATGTGCTTGATAAAATTTTCATCTAGATTTGTTTTTCCATATCGCTCCACCTTTAGGTAAGGGATTACCTCACAACGTACTGGGCAGATTTAGTCAAATACGCTGCACAGTAAAAAAAAATTAGGTAGATGCTACACTTTTGAAAATATTTAGGTAAATGCTGTGTCAAACTCGTTTTTCAGATAAACAAATTTAAATTTGTACTGAACGAGTTCAATAAAAAAAAATTTTATTTAAAAAACCCCAAACTTGTTCACCAAACTCGTTCACTTGATAAACGAGTTTGGGGTATCTTTTTTTTATTAAAATTTAAAAAATCCCCCCAAACTTGTTCATCTAGGTTTTTTTAATAAAAAAAATTGTACTGAACTCGTTTTTTAGGTGAATGAGTTCAATACAAATTTAAATTTGTTCACCTGAAGAACGAGTTTGATTGTAGTATTTACCTAAATATTTTTAAAAGTGTAGCATCTGCCTAATTTTTTTATTGTACAGCGTATTTGACTAAATCTGCCAAACGTACCGCCCTCCCTCAGAGTCCCGTAGCATCCTGATATGGTCCATTGAGATTAATCTAGCGGGTCAGAGTGAGCCATTATAAAATACTATTAAAAATTGAAAATAAATCCACTAATGCTATAAAAATGTTGTTAAACAATTTTTTCACACCCACTCATTTAACTATAGAGTTTATTAGAGTCTGTACTAATATATACTATTAAAAATTGAAAAAAAATTAAATTATAGTATTATATTAATAAAGAGCTTTAAATCATTTTTTAAGATTTTTTAACATGTGAATTATTCAGTTTTCTGAACCTACCTTATTTTAATTAGAAGATTTACGAGAGATATTGAAAAAAAAAAAAAGAAAACTCTACCATCAAATATTTATATACAATTTTTGAATCTATCTAACTTTGATCAAAAGATTTATCCAAATATAGGATGATATAAATTGAGCTAGATAAATACATAAAGGGTGGTAAAGCTAGATAGAGTCAGCTAAAATACTTTTATGATCCTGTCTGGTTCAATTTATATTAGTATGGCCCCCAATAAACTATATAGTCAAAAATGAGTATATCTGAAAAATTGGGAATTCTACTTAAAATTTTTCTTAAAAAATAGTTTAATGCTGTTGAATATTTTTATAGCATTTGTCAATTTATTTTCAAGTTTTAATAGTATTTTATTGTGGCTCACTGTGAGTCATTAGATTAATTTTAACAAACCATATGAAGACGTTGAGGGATGCTGAGCGAGCGTGTGCCGCTAAGACAATCCGAATCCCTCTATTTTGGAATGTATTTAGGTATTTATTCAAAAAAATTATTTTTTCCATTGACTATCAGAATTTATTAAATTGACTTGCTCACAAAAGTCAATCCAAACATAAATCATATTATGCAATTTCACTTTCACTCAAACTTAAGGTTGCAAAAGTAATATAAATAAAAGTCACTGTTACAGCGACTAATCCAAACATGGCAGAACCTTTTCTTTCTTTTTGATGGCAATGAATATGATAGTGGGCATCTCCATTTTGCGTGCTTTCTTTTCCCTACTTTTCGAATTACTTCCTTTGCCTTTTTTTTTTCCAAGTAATTAATTGCATAAACCTTAGATATTTTGAGGCATTGAGAAGATAGGAAAATATTCTGATTTGTAATATTTAGCAGTGAATAAAGTGATTGGGAAGGAATAATTGCAGGGAGGGAGGCCCTGGGGAGGTTGGAATAATTAATAAATGAAAATACGGTGGATGAGATGAGACGGAGAGAGCATCGAGTGACAGAGAAAGATGGCATCTTCATTTAAATCAAACACAGCTATATACCTTCCTCTTCACGTTAATCTCTATCTGCTGTCTGCTTTTTCTTCTTCTTTTTAATTTTGATGCCATCCCTCCATCATAAACCACTGCTTATAATGCCATCTCCTTTTGACCTTTAACCCCTTTCCCTGATTGCTCCTCTTTCTTCTTGGCTTACATAACATTAACATAAATACTTGCATATTACCTATCGATGTGGTCATTGTATCAACAATTAGATTTAAACTTGCAAATTTTCAGGCCAAGAATCTTCAACTTAATTATGGAAGCCTTATGGAAAATGTGTGAAAATGCATGACATGGTTCTTATCTACTTACTGTGACTCCTAACTTGCAAGTTCCAAGTTAGTTAACAACTCAATCTCTCTAAGATCCGATCATTGCAGTGCAATTGATCTGTTCTTCTCGATCACTCTTGAAAACCTACAAGCCAAGACTGAAAGCTCAAGTTCATCACAGGTATGAAGCAATATCCCTCTCCTGATTCAGAGTTTATTCTTTCACAAGTTTCGTCTTCTGTTTGTTTTACCATTGTTCTATTTGTTTTTCCACATATAAGCATCCCTCTATGATATTCTCTCAATTCTCAAAGTATGAGTAGCTTGTTAATTGACAATAATTGCTGCTGTCATTTGCCCACTACGCTTTCTTCTTCTTTCTTTCACGATTGCATTGATCGTCTAGGGAAAAAAGAGAGAACCATAAAACTCTTACTTTTTTACTCTAATATCTGAACATATCTGGGCCTAAAACAAGAAACTGATATCAAAGCAAGAAATCTGAAACAAAACAATTGATATTTCTCATTTTACTCTGGGTAGAGAAAGAAACTTTTTGCTTCATGATGATATCTTCATGAAAGATCAAGTACGTAAGCTGCATCAATTCTTCAAAATGAAATTTTTAACTAAACATTTGATGATGGTCATGAATGGTTCTCCTTCCAGGCTGCTATTAACATTAAATGGAAGAAGTGGGAGTGTCCGTAGCAGCAAAACTTGCTGAATATTTGGTGCATCCAACTCTACAGAAGCTGCAATTTTGTTCCGTGTGGGAAAAATCAGCAGAAATGTTGAGATAAGAAAGGAGGAGCTGATACTAAAGCAAAGAAAGGTGCAGGAACTTATTCACGAGGCCATCAACAGGACTGACAGGATCGATGATGAGGTTGACAAGTGGAAGATTGATGTCGAGAGCCTCATAGCAGAGGTGGAAAATTTGGAGGAACAAATGAGGGCCAACAATGGCTGCCTTAAAGGGTGGTGCCCTCCTTGGACTAGATATCATCTCTACAAAGACTTGGCTAACAGAACCCAAAAGATGATTCATCTAACTACAAAGAGTGATAACTTCAATCCATTTTCCCATCCCGTTACTGTTCCAGATATTGAGTATCACTCTTCCCAAAACTTTAAGCTCTTCAACTCTACACGAGTGGCTTTTGATCAGCTGCGGGAGGCTTTGAATGATGATGGCAACTCCATAATTGGGCTATGGGGCATGGGAGGGTCAGGGAAAACCACCTTGGTGACAGAAGTGGGAAAGAAAGCCAAAGAGTTACAGCACTTTGATCGAGTTGTGCTCACTACAGTTTCTCAAAGCCCAGATATAAGAAAAATTCAAGGTGAAATTGCTGACACATTGGGGCTCAAATTGGAGGAAGAATCTGAAAAAGGAAGGGCAAAAAGAATAGCACTACGGTTACAAAATGGAGAAAGAAATCTGATAATAGTGGATGATGTTTGGGCTAAGCTTAATCTTGAGGACATAGGGATTCCCATTGTGGAAAATCATCAAGGAGGTTGCAAAGTTATCCTGACCACACGCCGTTTAGATGTATGTACCTTGATGGAATGTCAAAAGGTGATTCAACTTGATTTGTTGGAAGAAGATGAAGCTTGGACTTTGTTTCAAACCCAAGCAAGTGTCAATGATGCTACTAAAGAAGATGTGGCACGGGCAATTGTTGTAGAATGTAAGGGCCTACCCATTGCAATTGTAGCTATGGGAACTTGCTTGAAAGGAAAAGGAGTTGATGAGATGAATGTAATGCTGTACAGGTTGAGAAATGCGAAGCCAAACATTGTGGATAAATTGAATTTAATGAGCTTGAGGGAGGCAGCAAAAGTTTCATGCCTCATATTGTTCAAGCTATAGGAGGCATGAATGAGTTAACCAAACTTCATCTTGGACGGTGCTCAGAGATAGAATGCATCATCAAAGAAACTAGTCCTCATCATGAACATGTGGCTATGCCCAGATTGGGTGAGTTAGAGCTAAGATATATGGATAATCTTAAACAATTAAGTCATGGTCCTTCTCCTTTTAGCTTGTTCCAAAAGCTGGAAAGACTTATTATACACAATTGCCCTCAGTTGCCCCACATATTCCCAACTGATTGCAACTTAGGCAATCTCAAGTTTCTCAGTGTTTCCAGTTGTCCGATGTTGACATCTCTCTTCCCTGCCTCTGTTGCTTGCACTCTGTTTTCCTTAGAGGAGCTCAAAATAGAAGATTGTAGTGAATT
>QFDD01007109.1:0-14599 GCA_006871305.1 Vachellia collinsii
GAACCTTTGGAGCCTTTGGGAGTGGAGGATGAAACATCTGAGGACTCTGCCATTGCTGTGTAGCTTACGCTCTGATACCAAGAAGAAACTAGGAAAAGTATCTTTGTCTTAGTGTGAGTTGCCCACGGAAAGAAAGCTACATAATGAGTTTATATAAGATGAGCATAAGTGGAGCACTAAGAGAATGTGGGCATGTGCCTAAGAGAAAACTAAGGAGTGTGTTTGTGTAAGTGGAGCACTAGGAAGAGACAAAGGAATGTGGTGCATGTGCGTATGTCCTCCATGTGGTGCATGTGCGTATGTCCTCCACAATGGAATGTATTATATTATAGACTATGTTATGTTCTTACAGAGACAACGGATAATTTCATTCTATTGCAGAAAAAAAATTCAATAACGATAGAGAAACAGGGTGACGATAACAAAACGGATGATGAGAGTGCAGCAAGGAACTTGACGCTTATGAAACAAAACCCATCCCATTCGATTGGCACCAGCAACGCATTTCTAACATGCAAGGAATTATCCAGCTTGAAGGAGCACAGATTCAAACATCCCTTAAGCTAATCAAAGATATTCCTCGGTTTACTAAACTGCTTCAGAAAAACAGATTCAGAGATAGAGATGAAGAAACCAAGCTCACCTGAGTTAGAATCCGTTATTGCATGCGTCCTCCAGTCACTGTTCCAGCGATTTCTCCTTCTCTCACGGTCTCACGCTCTCTCTCTCTCTCTCTCCGTCGTTATCTCTCACTGTGTTTTCCATTCTCGTTTGCTGGTTAAAGAGAAAATGACGGGAAGTGAAGAAATGAACGCAGAAGCTGAGCTGTAGGCGTAGGAGAAAGCATGTGAAACTTTTAGCCACGTGTGTGGCATGCGTGAACCAACGGAGACACGTTTTCTTCTGCTATTGTTTTTTTTTTTTTAAACTTGCAACAAGATATTCCAATAAAATATCATTTTTCTCTAATTTGACCCTCACTAAATATAATAACTCTTCATATATGTATTTGTGAGTAATTTATTTATTCTTTACAAACTTTTAGCTTAAAATTTATTTATGTTTGTCTAAATTTTGGTAATTGACTTCTTAAAATCTCAATTACATTTTATAACTCACTGGTCAAATTTTAGAATATTGCACATTATAATAATAAAAGTTGGATATAGTAGAAAGGGTTAGTCCCTCATAACGTGATAAAATAAGATTCGAAACCTCCTTAGAAGAAGTGGCCACAATTAATACCAATAATACTTTGGACATAGTTATCTCTAGTAGGATGAAACATGTGTTTAGAAAAAAATTTCTACTACAAGATGTGTCCGATGGCAGCGCAAGTATCTACTATATTGAAGTGTCAGCATAAATGTCTACTGTAACATCCTGAAATTTAATTTACGTATTATGAAATGTAATTGAAGCTTTGGGTCAATTACAACATTTTTGGACTATGATAAATAGATATTTGGGTCAAAAGTATTTTAAGAAAATTTGAAAATAATAAATAAATTATCTAAAATTTATCAGGATAATTATTTTATATGTTGAAGGTTAAATTTTAGGGAAAAAGTTGCTTATCAGAGGATTTTATGGCATTTGGGATTATTAAGGAAGGAAGGAAAAAAAACCGCATGCCTCACACGTGCCCACAGCTCACGCCCTCAGTTTTTCCTCTCTGCCCTCAGCTCCCTTCCTTGTTTATTCATTTCCGTTTGCTTCTTCTCGTGGAGACCTAAACAGCGAGAGTGAGAACGGGAGCGAGAGAGATAGCGGGAGAGTGACCCCATGAATCTCACCGGAGGAAGTCGTCGACGGCGTGAGCAAGCTCCAGTTCTTGTTTAGGCAAGTTCTCTAAACTCCCCTCCATTCTCTGTTTTCCGATTCACTTGGGATGGGTTTGAGCTTTTGAGATTTTTGAGAAATCAGTGAAGATTCACCGATTAATCCCTCCATAAGTGTAATATATAAGCTCTGTGGGTTGATTCAAGCCGTGCGTGCTGTTCCTTGTTCAAACTAAGATATGTAGGTATATGTGTACTGTTTATGTGATCTCTGAGCTGTGTTTCAAGTGTGCATGTCATTTCCTCCCTGCGTTTTGGAAAATCCGAAACCAAGCTTCAATTTTCTAAGCTGGGTTTTAGCGTCAGTTTAAGAAAATGAAGCCTGGGTCTGTGAGCCGTTGAATAAGAGTAAGCATACTGATTTTTCTTTTTATTTTTGGTCAATCCGAGCTATTGTATGGCCGTGTGTTGTGCCGGCAGTGCTGAACTGAAAACAGAGGAGCGGGTTTTCAGAAAATGGTCTTCGGTTCCTTTGATTTTTGTTTATGTATATTGGGAATTTTGCTGCTGAGTTGTTGGATTTAAGGCACGATTGTTGATTTTGAGCAAAATCATCTCTGTTTTAATTAAAAGCTGAGCAACACGGGAAGCTCATATTAATCGAAGGAAATATATATACATACATATATATATATATATATATATGAGTGGGACCGTGAATGTGCATATGTATAAATGCATATGTAAGTATCCTGGAGATTGGAAAGGGCCATAAGCTAAATATATATATATTGATTGATGCGTTGGTAATGAAAATGAGAACAAGCTTGTGGTGTCCAATGATTGCAAGTGCTGGTTCTACTCTTGTGGGTCTGTACCTGTGTATGCATATAAAAATATGCGTGTGGGTCTGTATCTGTGTGTGTGTGTATTTATGTATGTACATTGAAGCTAGGGAAGCTGAGAAAACTGGAAATTGAGATTTATGAGTTAAGGAATTGATTTTTGAAATGGTTCATAAGAGTGAAGCATACCAATTTGCTGCTGTTTTTGGTTCCTAAAACGATAAAACATCAGCCCAAAGTATCTTTCCTATGTGCATGAGTGTGTATGCATGTATTTATATATATATATATATATATATATGCACATATGCTCTATTAATTAGAATTGAGGATTTATTATTGGATTAAGTTCTTGAGGCTGTTAAGTAAGGCAAGAAAATTTGTTCAAAGACATTGGTTAAGAATGTGGCTTCACATTTTAATGGTAAATATTAATATAGGATTGATTATCCCTCTACAGAATTTGGATTACTTAAGAGGTTATTTTGAAGTAAAAGCTTTTAACTTGAAGGTTAATTAGCATTGTGTAATTAGGACGGAGTTTGCATTTGGAATTTATGGAGTAAGATATGAAACTTTGAACAATCCAAATGTCAAGAAAGATAAATAATGTAAAGGGGTAGAGTTTGAAAAAGAGAGTGAGATTTAAATTCTATCGAAAATATTTTATACATATAATTGATATATTCTTATATGTATATACAAGATATAGGATTCGACACTTACCCAAGCCCACCAAGAAAAACAATGAAGAAGGAAATTTGGAGTAGGTAAAATGGAAGTGAGAATGGAAGCTTGGCTAATGAAGCTTTTAGTATGGAAAGAAAAGAAAAGACAAGAGAAAGCTAACAAAGCTTAAAGGTAATAACTTTATCCATTCTTGCATTTAAGTTGTGCTTGTGTTTTGTTATGCTTCCTAGTTTGTCATGAGTTAAATAATTTATTTTATTTTGAACATGTTAAATGATTGTTTTGAATTGTTTTGGCCATGATTGATGATTCTATATTTTATGTGCATTTTCTTGGTTATATATAAGCTTTGGTAATGCCACTTGTTAATAAGTAAATGGTGGAAGTATAATTTGATTGTTTGAATGGTAATTCTTTGCTATTGGGATTCTTTGAATCTCACCCATCAATAACCAACCATGCTAGGTTACAAGCTTCGAAGAGAAAAGTGAATGTAAGAGGCAAAGGGTTAGTAAAACAAGAGAAATAAGTTTCTATAACATTGTTTTGCTGCAAGTTATTAAATGTATAACAATTTTTATCAGTTGTGTAAATTCAATATGAGGCCTTGACATGTACATATGATATATATTGATGAACAATAAGTGATTGTATGCTTAGGTATAGCCTTAAAAGTATGATTTTAATATACATGATTATGACTGTCCAGATTGAGCATTTTTCAAGATACGACTAAGGTTTGATTCGTTAAAGCAGAGTAAATGATCTCTATTGCTCATGATGAATTTTATGGATGAAGTAGATACATGGGGCTTCCCATCAAGTCCTAAATGAGGTTAATTAAAGTCCTATAGATTAAGTTATGAATTTTTAACATTGAGGCATAAATTGTGTTAGTAAAACAAAGCGGGTTTAGTAAATCAATAAATTGTATTAACTACCATACTTTTTAGCCAAGATCATATTTGTCGCATGTAAAGGACTATAAGAGCTTTCAAAAGAATTTTAGAGCGCCCTCATTCGATTTTTCTAGAATTAGTTATGATTTTTCATAGTTGGACTGAAAATCTGAAAGTACTAAATGAGTAGTAAACCAATGATTAAGATGAAAGTTTTAAATTCATGGGCTTTAATTATTGATCCGCCTGAACCATAACGTTTCCGAAGATGCAATAGATTGCATAAGGGTGCTACATCTATTATAATTGACAGGGTACAACATGGTGAACTAAGGTTCACATTGGGAGAGATGCTAAACAGTGTTTCGAATAACATTGCCTCGTGTAAAATGATACATATGTTTAGCAAAAAAGAGTATCTATGATAAAATGTGTTAGATGACAATGCTACCCATCATATTCAGATGAGATTCTAAACTCAACTTATAGTCATAATTATATTGGGGGAATTACTATGAAAATTTAATTGACAAAATGACAAGTGATCAACATAATAAACTTGTCATTTTCTACAACGGAAGTTGTTATTGTATGCTACTTAGTTATTATTGAACATTTGTGTGATTAAGTCAGTGTTTCGAATAACATTGCCTCGAGTAAAAGGATGCATATGTTTAGCAAAAAAAGAGTATCTATGATAAAATGTGTTAGATGGCAATGCTACCCATCATATTCGGATGAGATTCTAAACTCAACTTATAGTCATAATTATATTGGGGGAGTTACTATGAAAATTTAATTGATAAAATGACAAGTGATCAACATAATAAATTTGTCATTTTCTACAGCGGAACTTGTTATTGTATGTTTCTTAGTTATTATTAAACATTTGTGTGATTAAGTCCCTTATTTGGGGTCTGATAGTAATCCCTCCCTTTTTATATAACCATATGGCATTGATATGATTAAGTATTAGATAAAACTTACGTATGATTGAACCAATGGACCTAGTGAACAGTACTTTTACAACTTAAACATGAGGTCTAGAGTCCAAGTCTATATGAATGCAGAGGACATTTTGGAATAGCTAGTTAGCTCAAGTAGGTCTGACAATGCTCAAATATAACATACTGAAACAATCATATTAGAGAAAATAGACTTATGGTCGGACATTATTAGATGTATCACTTGTAATGTGATTTTTTGATAACATTTTTTAATAGTAAGCCATGAAGTTAGATATCATTTTGAAGTTGTTTATAGTCACATTATTTTATTGGTAAAATAGAATATAAGTGTCTCTAAAAGATGAAAACCTTAAAATTAAATTGAGAAAGAGAGGAGGAAGTATCCTCGCTAGCAATTATATTTAAAAGTTTACTTGATTTAAAGTAACATTGAATGGCAAGGAATCTTTTAATTTTCTTGTTTTAATTTTCTTGTATGAGAAAAATTGCCAGTAAATTGAAGAGATGTTTGATAAGAGATGGATGGAGAAAGAACTTCCCCACAATTTAAGTTATAGGAATGACTATACATAACATATCCGTCCAAATTTCATGACTCTGGTTTGTTGTGTCTTGATCAATGAGTCTATCATAAAAGTGATTGATGATAAGATTTTCCATTTAAATGTGAGCTCAAACATTTGAAAATCATTTGGAAAAGGGCGAGAACACTAGCTGGGAGAATGTAAAACAAAGAATGGGACCATCTGTTCAGGCACCATACATTAATTCTCCTCAATAACTTGAGTAGTAAAAAGTTGTTTTGACCCAAACAAGAAAAGCATTTCATAATCAGAGTTTCAAGTATTAAATAAAAAGCTTCCTCCTGGTCACCGTTTAGACAAGGGAGGGAGTGATGGCAGGTCAAACCAACTAGAGTTTTGCCTATACCCGCCCCAACCCACCATAAATTGTTGAACATGAAAATCTGTGCCATCAACATCAACCCAGTAAAACATTTATTCAACATATTTTACGAAGACTTGAGAATAATCAAAAGTCCATGCCGATTATAACAAACCAGCAAAGCAACCTTATTCCTTCATTGCTATTCAAGGAAAGCAATCCACAACTA
Source organism: Vachellia collinsii (assembly GCA_006871305.1). Lineage (NCBI taxonomy): Eukaryota > Viridiplantae > Streptophyta > Magnoliopsida > Fabales > Fabaceae > Vachellia > Vachellia collinsii. The sequence continues at coordinate 6,298 of QFDD01007109.1, forward strand.
CAATCAATTCCAGAATCCATACTGAATTCAGATCATGAAAATAACAATCAGGTCACCAAATCTATAAATAAGATCATTAAGAACGACCGATTACCTGCTTGGTGGAACAGAAGAGAAGCGGCTCCAAAGTTGGCAGCTTTGCCTTCAACCGTACGTCTCCGGCGAGCTTGCAGAGGTAACAGTTTTGAATTTGATAGTGCGAAGGGATAGAGACTAGAGTGGCAAATTGAATTGAGAAAGATAGGAGGAAGTATCCTCGCTAGCAATTAAAGATAGGAGTGGCAGATTTCAAGTAGCATTACATGACAAGGAATCTTTTACTTTTCTTACATGAAAAAAATTGCCAGTAAATTGAAGAGATTGTATTAAAAAAAAAAGTAAATTGAAGAGATACTTGATAAAGAACTACCCCTCATTTTAAGTAAATGACTATCCGTATCATATCCGTCTAAATTTCATGACTGTTTTTTGTTGTATCTTGATCAATGAATCTATCATAATAGTGATTAATAATAATATTTTCCATTTAAATGTGAGGACCGTTTAAAAGTTTGAAAATTATTTTTTTATTTTTTAAAATTAAATTGAGAAAGACAGGAGGAAATGTCCTAGCTAGTAATTATATATATATATATATGTTTAAAAATTTACTTAGATTTAAAATAACATGGCGCGGCAAGGAATCTTTTACTTTTCTTATATGAAAATATGTTTGATGAGAGATGGATGGAGAAAGAACTGACTATACATAATATATCTATCAAAATTTCATGACTCTTGTTTGTTGTGTATTGATCAATGAGTCTATCATAATAGTGATTAATGATAAAATTTTCCATTCAAATGTGAGGACCTTTTAAAAGTTCAAAAATTATTTTTTTATTTTTAAAATTAAATTGAGAAAGACAGGAGGAAATATCTTGGCTAGTAATTATATATATTTTAAAATTTACTTGGTTTAAAATAACATTACACGGCAAGGAATTTTTTACTTTTCTTATATGAAAATGTGTTTGAGAAGAGATGGACAGAGAAAGAACTTGCCTATACGTATCATGTCCATCCAAATTTCATGAATCTTGTTTTGTTGTGTTTTGATCAATGAATCTATCATAATAGTGATTGATGATAAAATTTTCCATTTAAGTGTGAGGACCATTCAAAAGTTTGAAAATTATTTGTTAATTTTTAAGTTATAATACTTATCTTGATGTAAATATCATAAAGAAATAATGAAGTGTTTGTGAGGAAGAAAAGTATGCATGTAAACGTATATATTGGCCATATGTAAAATTTTTATTTTTTTTGGTTATATGCTTAAATATTCTAATTAATTAAATAATGCCAATAATGAAAATGTTTATGTTGTTAAATAATACTAATTATGAAATTTTTATTTTCTTGGGTGATATAAGTTTTTTTTTAATAATTTGACGAAGACATTTTTCATAGAGAATAAACAAAGAAAGCTTCCCACAAACTTTATAATTAATGCACTCAGTTTTCTCCTAAGGAATTTTCTACCTAATTTATGTGTGAGAACCTTTTAAAAAACATTATATCTTGTTGATTTGTTATTTTTTTTCCTTATAAGCTGATTTGTCATTGAATTTGAAAAAGGTCATATATCTTGTTGAGTTTAATTTTTAAGTAATACTAGCTGTCACTAAAAAATAAATCGCTTAAAAATAAAGAAATATGTAACTAAGATTATTATATTGATAATGTTGAAATATTTATAAAGGAATATCATTCTATTTTACTTATAATCTAAATAATTATCATTTTAAAATTCTTATATTTAATGAGACCAAATATATACACACACATTATTTCTTTCACTTATATTTTTTCTAGCTTCCAAAATATATATATATATATATATTTTGCCCAAAGCTTCCAAAATATATGTATGTGCACGTGTGCGTATAGTCGTATACTGTGTAACACTGTTATCTAAGCGAGCCTGAATTTATTAAATTTTCTTGAATATAATTATATATATTCAAATAAAATTATTTGGGTCCAAATTAAAGTAAGCATTTAAAATACATTTTATAATATGAATAATCTTTTACCTTTCTTCTATGGAAAAGTTTGCTATAATAAATTGAGAGGGATGGACAAAGATAAGTTGGAAGAGACACTAATTAAGTCTATAGAATTCTTATGGCTCTCTAATATATCGTCATGAACGAGTCTATCATATAAAGTTGAATATTATGTGAAATCCATCCAATAAGTACAAAGTCTATAATTATGATAAGCATTTTTTTTTGTGAGTAATTATGATAAGCTTTTATTAGTAAAAGACCAATAATCAATTGTGTTTTTCATGAAAAGTAAAAAAAGAAAAATAATAAATATTTTAACAAAGGAGTTCAAAATTTGGTCTAAAAAAATTGAACAATATCTCTTGAAATAAAATTTCATAGGGCTGATAGTCAGATTGGAATTAATTTACTTCTCTTGTCTTGGAAAGTTTGCCTATAAATTGAAAGTGATGGAGAAAGAAACTACTTCACAAAGACAAGTTAAAAACCAAAAGACTTCCAAATAGGTTTGAGTCTTGAGTCAACAAGACATTATAGTGCTTATGAAAAAAATTTTAAAACCAATAAGCTCTTAGTTGATACCATAAGAGATTATGTACATAGATAATAATTATTATTACTTCTATTTTTAAAATATTCTAGTTATAATATAAATTAATATATTGAAATAAATTTATGATGATTGGGAAATTTTTTACTTTTCTTAACTAGAAAAAAATCTCCCCCTTAATTGAGAGGATATATTTGGGCCAAGAAAACTTTTGTGGGATATTCTCAAATAATTGTATAATACTCTTTATTTAGACATCTAAATCTGGACCTTCATCTAAGAATAATGTTAAATCATGATATACATCATCAATAAATGTTCAACAATTATTAAGATTTTCCTGTAACTCATCCGACTTAAAATGAAAATCGTCATGATAAATAAATAAATAAATTTATAAAAAAAATTTACCCCCAACAAAAAAATGTTTGAGGTACGTCCACCTTAGATATTAAAGCAATCTTCCTCCCACTGATATGTCTCACAAATCTATTACATAAAATTGCTTATAAAAATGTCAAGAATTGAAGAGGATAATAATATTCAATTTTCTAAATGAGAGTACAAATAAATTTTTATATAGGCAAACCACAAACTAAAACTAACCCTAGAATCTAATCAAATCTAATACAATCTATCATAATTAAATCTAATCAATGATTTACTCTCAACAAAAAAAAATGAATATTTCGTCTGCAGAAAATCTTGGAAATCCCAACACAAGGAACCACAAATTTATCAAGGAATATAGCTCCAATCTAATGCAAATTATTAAGAGCATATTTTAGAGTTGGGGCCACATTGAATCAGGTATGTGTGTAGTAGAAGTGCACGACTGATATTGACATTTGACATCATCGAATTGTATTCGAAAATTGAATAAGGTTTTAAGGAAAGGATTTAATCACCCATAAGTTCAATAACTACGATGAGCATGAATTGATAAGTTTTAGTGTAGAAAATGATAGCAGATTATGTAACACAATTGCAGTCATTAGAACTTTTTAGTTATTAAATCCCTTTCCTGGAATCTCACATTAGTTCTCTATTTTTCACAAAAAAAAAAAAACAAGTAGTATCATACAAGTCATCCCTTCTTCACATTCCTTCTTTCTCTGTAATGGTTTTTTACTTTCCCACTGAGACTTCCGCATGCTTCTTTCCATGCCACTTTTGGTTTCCTCACGTTTCTAAATTTATTCACAGCTTTAATTTAAAAAACTAATATCATAATAATCTCCACAATTTAAAATTTGCAAGCGATGGTTGTTCTTGTCGATGCATTTTGGTCCATCAAATTTTCTTTTATTTTGGTTTTAATTCCTCAAATTTATAACTATTAGTTTTAATCCTTTAAGTTTCATTGAATTTAAAACATTGATCATAATAATCTAATTTATATTGCATTTTTTATAATTTTAATTATATATCATGTCATTTAAAAATAAGAGTTCACATTTTTAAGATGGGAGAAAGACTTTGGCTAAATAATTTAGAACACAGCTCGCGCAATGCAGCGAGATGCGCATCCAGAGCATTTTTATTTTACTTAAGTGAGGCTCATACCACTTTTCTTTCCTTTTCTTTTCCACCTATTTGCAATCACTTTGCATAGCAACAAAATTCCCAAGAGAGCCAAAGCTAAACCTGCAAGGAAGAGGAAGCCACCGAGAAGTTGCAACACAAAGAAAGTAGAAAAGGTGGAAAATTCCCTTCCAACAAAAGCCTGGCTGGTTGATACTAAACATTACGCAACATTTTCTGTTTTACAAAATGCCCAATGAAAAGAACGTAGAGAGTGCTTAAGCTAAACATGGGACAATCTGCTTCATGTGTTGCATATCTTTTATGCCTGAGTAACTTTCCATATTCTTAACAGTCAATTCGACATGACACGATGACATTTTTATTTTAGGTTCACAAGCATCCAACCTGAATCATTTTCTCACGTGTTGTATTTTCTCATGTGTATATAACATTATGAAGTATTTCGTAGTGTAGTCAACATTATAAATCATTTTCAAATGTTTGATGCATAAAAAATATTTTAAGATTTTGGAGGCGCTTAAAAGAAATACTTTAGGACGGTAGATGTACAAAGCATTATTTTAAAATGATAGGCACACCTGAACAAATATTTTAGATTAGTTAGACTTTTTATTTACATTACAAACATCTATATACGGTTGACACTTGAACTGTAATAAAAAGGTGGACCAATTTTTCCGTTTTGTAGAATTATTAGTTAGACTTCACCAAAAAAAACTAATTTACCTAATTTTTTAATATATCATAATTAATTATCTAACAATTATATTATTAGCCAATGAATAATTAGCCATGCAAACATAAAGACTAAGTAGGCCTTATGATCATCCTTATTATTCTGTTTGCTTCACCTAGAAATACTGAGCAGAATTTAAGATAGATAATGTTGAGATAATGTTTTGATGATAACAATTATGTTTTTGAAATTATATTACAATTCAATGTTTTCACAAACACTTTATATGATTTTCGAGTTTTAGTGAAAGTGTTGAGAATACTCGAATAATGAGGATCAAAACTCGAGTACCATTGAACAAAATATGCTTTCAAAACTCAACACTGTCAAGAAAACTCAAGTTTTGATGAAAGTATTGACAACACTCGAGTACTAAGTGTCAATACTCGAGTATCGAGTGTTGAAACAAGTTTCAGAAATCCAACACTCTCATTAGAACTCAAGTTTTAGAGAAAGTATTGACAACACTCGAGTATTGAGTGACAATACTCGAGTATCGAGTGACAAAACAGGTTTCAGAAAACTAGTACTTTCAATGGAACTCAAGTTTTAGTGAAAGTGTTGTCAACACTCGAATACTGATATACATTACTCAAGTATCGAGCTCAAAAAATCTCTTTAAATTACAACAATTCTTTGAAAACTTAAAGTATTAGCAGAAGTACTGCTAATGCTTGAGTGTTGAGAAATAGAACTCGAGTATCGAGTTGAGAAAAACTTTTTGAATTTCAAAACTTCTTTGAAAACTTGAAGTATTAGCAAAAGTGTTGCTAATACTCGAGTCCTGTGAAACATAACTCGAGTATCGAGCTTAAAATTTATCTTCTAGGCTGAATACTCTAAAGAAAACTTGATGAGCAATAGAAGTGTTGATTTCAAATACTTAAAACTCGAGTATTAGAGCATAAAACTCGAGTATCGAAGGACTTATAAAGTTTTGCTTGACAGAAACATAGTTAAACTCGAGTTTTATTTTCTAACACTCAAGTAATGACAATACTTTTGTTAGAACTCGAGAAGCATTGAAAGTATTATCACAAATTGACTCACAAACACTCGAATATCTCTATAATAACTCGAGTAATGAGAATACTTCCAAGCTTTACCTTCAAAACTCGAGTAACAACAAAAGTGTTTTGAATTCTTCACTGTTATTTCTCACAAACACTCGAGTATTGTGATATATCACTCGAGTACTCTTTTTGCTGACAGTGATACAGAATGTTAGAACTTTTCGTTATTCTCAAATCTTTCCTTCTTTATGCTTCATTTATTTGAATCCTTTCTGCTCTCATAAATGCTCATTTATTTTAATGATTAATAGAGAATGGGTCGTCTGATTGTCTCACCGGAAAAGCGTTCAATGGATAAAAACTCAGGAGACGATCATACTTCATGTCAGAAGCATTTAATTGTGAGAAGCTGAATGAAGAAGATGAGTGTAACGGAAACAAAATTGTTTCTAATGGACATTTATTACTTCCCAACTATAAATGGAGAAGCATTCAAGACAAGAGAGGCAGAGAACACACTACCGAAATACTTCATTTATTGTTCTTCATCTACCTTCTCTGTTTTCATTCTCACGATCATAAATTCTTCAGTGCTTAGCATTCAATTCTCAGAAAGGAGAATATTCTTATTCAAATCTTGATTCTGTGAGAGTTACTCAAGATTAGAGAATCTTGAGTGTAAGAGACACGAGCTAAAGTGTCAGTGTGCTGTATTAAGTTAGGAAGGGGGAGAGTCTCTCTTTCTCTCTAGTGTAAAAGTTTTTAGTTAGTGGATTTGAAAAGCTCAGAGGGTTCTGAGGACTGGACGTAGGTCAAGTGGATCGAACCTTTAACAACGGTCTTTCTTAACCGGTTACTTAACTCAATAAACATCAATTTAATAATTAACTATGACTATAAAAAATCTTAATTTATAATATAGGTTAACTAGCAAGAGATAACATTTCACATTAAAGAAAAACAACTAAACTTTCAAATTCCATGCCAATATCAAATTGATGGCTCAATACCAAATTGTCCAATATAAAATGTATTCCTTCAAATAATTAATCACAAATCAGCACAGTGGGTCTGCCAAAATATTATAATAGTATCAATGATAGGCCTCTGGCCTTCTAATAGTAATTCATCAAAAATATGAGTCTAAGTATCTCAATTAAGGGTATAACAAAATATGAGTCCTATAATGGTGGCAATACACATCAATGCATCACATATAACAAAGGAGGAGGCTATACAACGATTATAGCACAACTTAAGCCTTTGAAATCTTCCCAGAAGTCTTAGCACGGGAGCTATCACCTGAAAAATGTTAATAGCAACAGGGTGAGACAAAAGTCTCAGCAACCAGCAATCCAACTCAAAAGGCATACCAGCGAGTGCCAATGAGAGATGAGAGATAAAGAATAAATTGCATATAAAAATAATTTCATAAACCATACTCAATTTCTCAAACAGTTCAAACAGTCATCTTTATTCACATTTCACAATATATATATCAACATCATCATAAATATCACAATAATCATAAAGGCCACGTGAATCAATATTAACATGATCACTTTTCTTACACACAGAGACTCCCTTGTAACTCTCCCACCTTATTTCCTCTGACTGAACCCATGGGCTAGTGCTGTCCCATATGACTGGTAGCTACCCTAAAGAGCTAACCGTTCAAGTGATGTGGATTGGCCAGATCCACAGAGCATAAGTTCGGACCACGGGTTCTCCCCTCAACATCAATGAGGTGTCATGGGCCCTCGTAGCACAATGGGCCTAGGATCATCCAATGTACATCCAGAAGTCCTCCATCCTTGTTTCCTCTTTAAGCATGCTAAATATTCACCCCCTTATTTCCTCTTTAATAATCTCCATTCCATGACAACATCCACCTCTCCCAATATCACAATAATTGTGACACATGCACTATTTGTCATCAACACTTGTATATATACGTATAATTATTCACAGCACTTTTCAACCAATGATTTCATACTCAAAGGTCACAGTCAAATTACCAGAATATTTATCAAGAAGCATTTGCAAATATTGCTATTGTAATATATCAACTCTTTGACTCCAAATTTCACAATACGTTTTCCAATATTATGAATGCAAGATTTATCAAATAATAATATTTTTATGAAACTAAATTCAAAATCACTCACAAACATGTCCCAAGCATGCATAATAAGTGGAAAGTGATTACCTCATGCCAAAGCAAGGATACACTACCACAACAATCCACAGTCCAATGCTCAAATCATCAAATATTGTCAATCTACACAATTAATTTAATTACATATTAATGTAATACTACGAAAACAAAAACATATGACTTTAAATAAAACTCACTTCCTATTTAAATTTTAAGTCATCTAATAATTCCCCACTCACAATC
>QFDD01007110.1:0-13796 GCA_006871305.1 Vachellia collinsii
TAGTATTCTCTTAGTATCAATATGGATAATAACATGTTGAAGAAATGTTCATATTGTAACTGGTTTAATCCCTTCACCTCCTTCATAAATATGATTTGCTACATAAGTATATGAGGGGAACTTGAAATAAGCACGCGGTATTTGTTATTTTTTTAATTTATCAAAATTTTCTTTTCAAATCAACCAAATTAAGGAGATTCACCCTGAAGGCTTATAGATTCTATTAAACCTGGTGGAGGACAAATTGTAATCATGGATTTGTTCATTCTCTCTTTATAGGGAGGCATTGCACGTTATTGTATATGTCGTGCTGAGTTTCTCGATAATCATTTCGAATGTTTTTCCATTTTTTTATTTTTACTAAAAATACCGTGTCTTTGTATTTTCACCTTTTGTGTGACCAAGAGAGTGTTTTCTTTTTTTTTTTTATGCATTCATAATACCTTTGGAACTTCATTTAAGAGAAAGGGATGAGGATTAAAGGATGATTTTGCTCTTAAAGTTTTTTTTACTCAATGTCATTCTTGCTGGAAATGTTAAAACAATAACCATGTCATTTAATCAAACTACAGCAACCTCACATCAGATCCTACATCGCATGTGAATTCCATATCCGTGCTTTTACTCTTTTGATTAAGGATCATTTTTATCCTGATAGTATTCATGAAGGAGGAGTGGGCATCAAAAAAATAATTTAGTTCAATCTTAGTCTAAAAAATAAGTAATATCGTCCAAACTTAACAATAAAACGCACAAATAATTGAATAATAATTGAATAAGAATGTTTCTATGGCATCGCAGGAGCATCAACGATCTCGTTCCTCCTTTCTTTGTTCCCTTTTTAAATCAGCGAATGACTCAGAACCTTTCCCATCAAATCAACAATATTCAAATCCAAAGTATCAACTCAGAGGTGACATTCCCATCCACGCAAAGAGCCTACGTCAAGGATCTCTCTGTTCTTTTTTAATGGAAAAAATACCTCATTTATTCCATTCTCCTTTTCTCATCCTCATCTCTTAAATTTACCGCAATATTAATTTAGGAATAAAGAGGGTAATTATGTTAATTATATTATATATCTTACCTGGCATTCAACTATCAAGAAACGCACATGAAAAAAAACAATTAAGTTGTTTTGTTTTTATTTTCCATGTAATTTATTATTTAAAAAAAGTCATTTTGTATTTAGTTGATTGTTAGAAAGATTTATTCTAACTTTTTAGTTATTTTAAATTATCTTAAGGTTCTTTAGAATATATTAGTAGTTTATCCTTTAAAATATTACTTTAGATATACGAGTATCAATTAGTGATATCGAGAATATTATTTAATATAAATATTTTTTATTTAATTTAAGTAGATGACATCATGTTATTATATTTTTTTAATATTTTGAGTCATATTAAAGTAAGTAAGTTTCCTTATTTAATTTAGTTATTTGAGGATGAATGAGAAGTTTTCTCGACAAGTATTAACTTATGTTTTTGTATTAATGATAGAATATGGTTGAATCACAAGAGAGTGATCAATTATTGTACATCATTTTATAACTAAAGATTTAGAGATGAGCTCCTCTAAGATTTTAGATGATCGGTTGGATCACAAAAAAATGATTGACTTTCGTTATGAACAAGCTATCTTAAGATTTTAACTTATCAAATCCTTAATATATAGGTTTTATCTGGTAAATCCCGTCTCATAATTAGACAAAGATTGAAAAAAATTTCATCATATTTCAAATGAAGCAATATTAAAAAAAAATTAGACTGATTGACCAGGTAAAATATCAGGAGGGTCATTGTCTCCTTCTAAAAAGAAAATTATGTAAGTATTCAGGGGCACATACTCATATCTACACCCCCAGTTTCAAAATATAAATCTTTTAAAGATTACTTGAGGATCAAAAAAGGGAAAATGACGATGAGGTCTCATGTAAGGGATTTTACGATTAAACGGTCTCATAAAATTGCATAATTATTTTTAAGTTGTTAATGCATTAAGATGGGATTGTAACTAACAATTCAATGGAGTTGTTAACGAGACTTGACAATAAATAATGCGATTTTAGGGAACTGCTTAATAATAAAATCCCTTACATTTACACGGGACTTCATCGTAATTCTCCCATTAAAAAATGCATGCAATTATTAAACCACTTAAATCTAAATATTGATCTTCCTGTAAATATTTTCACTAATTAATGAGTTATGATAAATAGCATTATTGAGGTAAATAAGGATATAATAGAAAAATTGGTAACAAATTAAACAAAGCTTCAAATATTTTAAACGCGCAAGCAAAATAAAAATAAAAATTTCAAAAAACTTACAATCGGTAATCTATCTGAAATAATTTATATGGCGGAGGAAATTGGGGGATTGTGGTAGAAAAAGTAAGCATGGGACTCATCATGAAAAGGGGTACTAATAATTATGGGATCTCAATGGAAAAAGGCGGGCGGGGGACTGTAATAATATAAAGTCTGCTTATTTTGAAACACGAGTTGCGTGTGAAGCTTCAGGATTGGTGGTGATGTAATCGCAAACGTAACGCCAAGTCCCCCGAAATGCGTCCAGGTTCAATGAACAATGCGCAGTAACTTTATTTCTCAAACCAGCTTCTGTTATCTTCTATAAATAGCCGCGCCCCTTTACGTTTTGCTTCACACAACCATCCTCTTTACCCTCTTCCTTCTCATTCTCTCTGTTGCATCACAATCATCGTCGTCCATGGCAGCGGTAGACGGAGCCTTCATCCCAGAACCTCAGCACAGGCCCAACCCCTCTCTCGCCCAAGATGCCCAAGGCATCCCTCTCATCGATCTCTCTTCCCCCGATCTCGACGCCCTCATCGACGACATTGGCCAAGCCTGCAGGCAATGGGGCTTCTTCCAGATCATCAACCATGGCGTTCTTTCCAAGCGCCGACACAAGCTGGAGGAGGCGGTGCGTAAGTTCTTCCATCAGAGCCTCGACGAGAAGAGGAAGGTCAGGAGAGACGCCGGGAAGGTGATGGGGTATTACGATTCAGAACACACCAAGAACGTCAGGGACTGGAAGGAGGTGTTCGATTTCACAGTGCAAGAGCCCACTCTGGCAGCCGCCTCCATCGAAGAGAATGACGACGGAGTGGCTCACTGGGAGAACCAGTGGCCTCAGAACCCGCCTGAAATGAGGTAAATTAATTACACATAACGGTGCGTGTGTAATGATGTAAGATTTTCTTTTAGATCTGAAAGTCACGAAGCCGTGTGTTGTGTGCCATAAACAGAGAGGCGTGTCGGGAATATGCGAAGGACATGGTGGAACTGGCCATGAGACTGATGGAGCTGATCGCGTTGAGCTTGGGGCTACCAGCGAGGAGGTTCGGTGAATTCTTCAAGGACCACACCAGCTCCGGCAGGATAAACCGTTATCCGCCTTGTCCATCGCCTGAACTTGCTCTGGGGGTGGGCCCCCACAAAGACCCGGGCGTCTTGACCATACTGGCTCAGGACGAAGTGGGTGGGCTTGAGGTGAAGCGAAAGTCCGATGGGCAATGGGTCGGGGTGAAGCCCATACCCGATGCCTACATCATCAATCTGGGGGATGTGCTTCAGGTGTGGACGAATGGGGAGTACGAGAGCGTGGAGCACAGAGTGATGGTGAATTCGGTGAAGGAGAGGTACTCAGTACCCTTCTTCCTCAATCCTTCCCACTACACAATGGTGAGGCCATTGGAGGAACTGGTGGAGCACCAAAACGGAGAGAATTACAAGGCATACAACTGGGGCAAGTTTCAGCTCACCAGGAAGCGCAGCAACTTCACGAAGCTGCAGGTCGAAAATATTCAGATTCACCATTTCAAGAATGTTCCAGCCCAGCGTGCTTTACCAGATTGTCCTAGGATTTTCGGATCAGTATGAAGCCGGGGTCGCTCCGTGCTGGTTGTTGAGGATTCGTGGATTTATTTATTTTGTATTTTTTTTTTTCACTTGACTCCATGTGAAGTGAATATATATATATATATATTTTTATATCTGAGATGAATAGGAGTATGTTGATGAACAATTTTGGCTGTGGGTGAAAAAAGATGGGGTAAAGCCAGAAAATTACAAAAACAGTGGGCTATGACGATTGTAATTGTCCAGAAACTCCCTCTGGTCTTGACCATATAAATGCCAAGTAGGGAAAGTTTTTTATTCAAACGGTCTTGATGTGGTTTTGTAAGATGTATTTTTAATGTTGCCAACATCGTAAGATTACCAAACCCAAAGACAGAACACAAATATGACTGCGTGGCCCTCCATTTGATATATAATATGAAAAGAATGGAGTGATGAATGTTTGATTCTGAAGCTATGAAAGGGCAGCTTAAAATAATTGAGCAAGGAAGATTGAATCTATATGCTTGAGATGAAGAATACGTCAAAATAATTTATAATTTGTAGGGAAAAGCCATAAGAGACAAGGCTTTCCACGTCGCCCTTTTCTGTTGGGTCAAGGTCAAGTATATCTTTTTCAGTAAAACAATTTTATGGTTTAATTGAATAAGGAGAAGCTGTGGGCCTTTATATCTTTTTCAGTAAAACAATTTTATGGTTTAATTAAATAAGGAGAAGGGGTGGGCCTTTCTCCCTAGTTTGGCTGATCTGTATCATTAAAATATTAGCCATGTGATGTGATTATGTGAGCGCCCACGTCACGGATTCACCTTGGACTAACGTTCACTCAAAGGCTAATATTCTTCTGTTGCCCCCTAAAAAAAACCTAATATTATTATCATGACCGTCCCTATTATAGCTTACTGCGGAAGAAATTTGGTATCCCAAATATAAGCCTATTTAGATGGCACCCATTTTTTAACTTTAGCCTTGATCAATTCTTGTTCCAAAAAAATTTAACAATGAAAAACTTAATAAATTTATTGATTTAAAATATATTTAATAACTTAATTATCATTTCTTTGATATGGAATAATTCGTTAAAGTGAAAGTAGGGTGCTACCCGGTTAAAAAGAGTGGCCGGGATAGTTCTGTCTTTTAGTGATGGAAGGGGAGCCTAGCCCAGTTTTAACTTTTAAGGGTTTGTTTAGCAATCACTTAAAAAGTACTTTTACGTAAGTCGAGACAACACTTCTCTGACATACTTACTTCGGATTACGTAAAATCACTTAAAAAAGTTATTCTCAAACATACCCTAAGTACAATTTCATCTCAATGGCCCGTTGGCCACCCACATTATTTGCATTTAATTGGCCACTCTCATAATGTCTGTACTTGTGCTCATATTTCATAGATTTGGAGTGGTGGGAAAATCTTCGCCAGTTGCATTTAAAAAAAAATTAAATAAATAGGTTTTTAAAATTTTAACAAATATAAGGTGTTAAGGAAAATCAATTAAAATTTTTTAACACCACTTCTTTATTTTCTTAAATACAACTAAGAAAACTTTTTTCTCCACTCACTTTTTCTCCCCCTCGTACCAAATAGGCCCTAAAGTTATAGCTAGCTTAAGGTTTATGTTGGAGACATGACATGTGGTTAAGATCATTAGTTACTAGACTCTATAAATATAGAGTTTTAGTATTGTAATTAGTATAAGAGGATTTGGAGTCCCTACTAATTTATAGAGGGGGGAAGATAATTTGGGTCTTCAACCTCAATAGTCCCCAACGTAGGATTAGTTCATCACCCTTCAGTGAAGATATATTAGTTTTGTACCCTAGGTGGGATTATTGTAATACATGCAATTTCTTCATCCATTATTGCTTTCAATAATGTTCACATGGCAGCAGAGCCTCAGGTTCAATAATGTCCATAGGAATTCATCAAGAAGGGCCCACGAAAACAAGGCATGCATCAAGAATCCAACAAAGAAAAGGGTCTATTAGGAATTTCACCAAGAAAAGGAGTTAGAATACGTGGCCTCCTTTAAGTCCAAGAATTCTTGAAACCTTTATAGCCCATTTGGTATGTTGGAATTGATTTTGATGGAAATGGATATGGATATGTGATGCAGGACGGTGAAGGAGAAAGGTGGAAGAGAGGAAGAGGAGAGAAAGAGAGGGAATAGAAGAGGGAGAACAACAAGAATGAGGGGAAAACTAGAAGAATAAAGGGAGAAGATAATTGACAAAAGGAAAAATTCAATATTATTCAATTCATCAAAACGTACGAAACAAATAAATTGAGGTACTATTTATAGACCTCAACCTAACCCTAGAAATTAATAACAAGAAAATCAAATAAAAATAATATTGCTAAATCAAATATGCAATATTAAGATATTGCTAAATCAATTCAAAATTCAAAATAACTGTTAATTTAAATCAAATCAAATCTACGGTACTAAATAGATAATCTTGAAATCTTTATGGGATCCTCAACTTATTCCATATCCTATTAATATGGATATGGAGTTTAAAAGTACGTTTGGTATTCCATGAAAATGGAACCTAATTTTTATATAAAAAAACTGAAATGCGCTTTCAATTAAAAATAGAGAGAGAAAATCTCCATTCAAGCTCTTGATATCTGAGGTTCCCTTCAATAATCCATTCGATGCTTGCCTGATTGCTTACATGATCTTGAACACTTGAAGCTTTGGTACAAAACAATCTTGTAGGATCACAAGCTTCCAGGTCATGCTTGGAAGCGTCATAATGTAAGGTACAAGGAGATTCAAGGGAAACTATGCGCCCTCACGATGAGAATTTAAGAACTGTAGAAAAGGGTGGCTTCAGGGGAGATCGGAAATTTTAGATCTTGGCACCATTCCCAAACTCACAATGACATCTATGACTTCAAAGCAACGAGAAATCATAGCCATGGAACAATTAAACAAGAGTTTGGGGAAGCTGAAAATTGTTTACCAATGATAGATTCTAGTCGAAGCTGAAAATTGCGAGGAGGTCGTCGAGAAAGGCATGCTCGCTGGTGGTAGGTTCTAGTCACTAGTGGATTGGGTGAGTGGTGGCTCAGTTCTCATCGGCGGTGGGTTCTAGTCGTCGTCATAGGCATGCTCACCGATGGTGGGTTCTAGTCATCGGTGGATTAGGTGAGTGGAGGCTTAGTTCTCGTTGGCATGAAAATCAAAGGATAAAGGCAAGGTGATGGAGATCCAAGAGTTGAGATGTAATGAAGATTAATAGTTTTTATCTTAAATATTGTATGTTTAATTTATTAATTTAGTATTTAGATTTAGTATATTTTTTTTTGAATAAATCCTTTGGATATCTATTAGATAATATTATCTTGTAAAATCCATTGGGGATAGAATATTTAGTATATTATTTTTTTATATTGTAAGTCATATTAAAGTTAGTAAGTTGCTGTATTTCTAGAATCAGTTGTATTCAATTATTTCATAAGTTGAAGAATTAAAAAAATTTCTTTGGCAAATGTTAACTTGTGTTGAGTATTTGAGATATAAATAGTTGGATTGCAAAAGTCTGATCAACTTTTTTGGAGTCTTTTGTAACTAAGGATCTAGAGACAGATTACTCTAGGATTTTAGTTTATGAATCTTTTAATCTACGGGGTTCATCCGTATCATAAGGGGAAAAATGGGTGTGATGGATATGGAATTAGAAAGTTGAGATTGAGAGATGGAAGCCTTTTTCATAATTTTCGATGGATATGGAAATGGAATTTTGACAAATTCTATACTACCAAACATACTATAACTATGGAATTAGGCTCCATTTCCACGTGCCCAATTACATCGTACCAAACATGCCATTACTTGCGGAAACAATAGCAGGATCTGGTTAAAAGGAAAACTCACAACACCACGTTACCAATCTGGAGTCCAAGAAGAGCAACAATCCCAGGACCTAATTTGAGCTCAAAGAACATGCTCGACAAATCTAGGTCTCGAGTTATCTGAGTAGATCAGTGATGAATACGCCTCCTTAGATACGAAACCCTCACTTTCCTTCTTGGGTGCGAAAAGGGTGAAAAATCTTTCTCATGATGGAATAAAGAGGAGGAGCTTGAACCTTCTTGAAAAGTGCTCTTCTTCTCTTTGAAAATGTCACTTGCCTCACAGTTATGTTATCAATCTTCTTTATTAATTTCTATCTTTTGTATAGTCATTTCCAAGAATCTGGAATCAACCCTAGCTAGAAAAATTCCAAAATGTGTGGAGGGAGATTCATAACTTCTCAAATCCCCAAAAGAGTGATAAAAAAATAATCAAAAGTTAGAGGACACAACTAGTAGTTCTACCTCGTCATCCTCTCCATAGACTTCCTTCACCTCCAACCACTCTTCCAAGAGGCGGCATTGTCATCAAAAGGAGCAACACAGAAGAGGCGATGTCATATCAGAGAGAGAGAGAAGAAGGGAAATGGACGAGAAAAGAAGAAGGAAAAAGAGAGATAGGAAGGAGAGTAGTAGACATAGAGAGAGAAAAGAAAGGAAGACGAAACGAGAAAGGAAAAAGAAGAAGAGGAACTACGATTATGATGAAATTAGTGAAGATGGATCTTATTCTTCCCAGGCAGCAGTGGCGAATGATGGGTCCTTTTATGTTTAGGAGGCTATGGTAGATGCTTTAGAACAAGACACGTTTTGATGGGTGTTTAGCATTGGAAATAGTTGAATTCACAACCAAAAGCTGTTGCCAATATGTTATCTACGAATATTGCATAATGGAATAGCTTAGGGTCTTCCAACTTCCCTTGATTTGGAAACTCTTGCTGAGAAGAATTCAATGGGTAATACTCAGTTGTGAGGCACAATGGAAGACAATGAAGACCTTTAGGCAGGGCTTTTGCTGTCAATTGTGTTAAGAAAAGGGCCTGTTTCTTGTGTGCACAAGCTGCTCCTCCGTTGAGTAAATGAAATCCTGATTGTGGAGGAGATGAGTTTTGCTGCATATGTTATCTGCTTTTGATGGTCTTCTTCAATCCAATTTCACATTGAAGACTCTTGATCTTCTTAGAAATCCTATTGGAGATGAAGAAAAACCCAAGGCTCAAAAGCATCCTTCTAAAAAGGTCAAAATAAAAAATTGGATCGACCGGTTCGGACCGAAAGCCGATGAACCGGTCAATGCTCTGGTCTAGTTGAGCTTTATATCGACGACCTGGTTGACTCGGTCAAACCAGTCAAAACCAGCTATGACCCGATCATTTTAAAAATACCCATTCAGAGCTGAAAACACCGAAAAAAATAGAATCAGAGTTAAAATATGTGGTTAATTAGTTTTAAAAAATAATATGGTGATAAAACTAACCTTTAATTCCCTATTTTCTATTTAAACAAATTGACTTATGAGGAAATAAGATAAAATTAATTCATTTTATCTCAATTTTTTTTGTCATTTATATTTAATTAGACACTAAAAATTTAAAATATGTTTAAAATAAAATAATATTCTAAGTTTTGCCTATTAATTTTTATAAAATAAAATATAATATACTAAATTCTATTATTTTAATACAGCCGATCTGACTCTAGGTAAACCCCGGTCTATTTCATCAACCCTTGAATCATTGTCTTACTTGGTTTAATGTCTGATCCAGTTTTTTAAACCTTGAGAAAAGGTTGAAGATAAGAGTTCAAGTTGTAAAATAGAAGATAGAGGCACACTCGTAAAGAAGACAGTCACTACAAAGGCTACTAAGAGCTCTAAAAAAAATCTTCAAAAAGGTTAACTTCAAAGAAATCTGCTATTCGACACAATAATGCTTCTGCTACCCCTTCCAAGTCAAAGCAATCTTCTGTTGGTAGCACCGGGAAAACGGGCCCAACCCGCGCGTTGGAGGCGGGTTTTCGCAGCCTAAAAAAATACGGGCTGCACGGGCCTGGCTCCCAAAACTGCAGGTTATGCAAGCTCAACCCGCTGGGGTGGCGGGTTGGCCAGCCAGCCAACCTGCCTATTTTTTTTTTAACTTTTTTTAATTTTTTAAAAGTTAATTTTTTAAACAAATTTTTTACTGTGTTAAATCTTCATGAACCACACAACACATAATTGTATATACTTGTTTCCATCTTATTGTTATTTATATATCAAAATGAATATTTTTTAAAAAATGTTTAGGATTAAAATAAATAAAAATTATTAAATATATTATAATTACTAAATAATATATGAAAATTTATTCCAAATATGTGTTTTGAAGCCAATGAACTTCATATTAATTATTTTTTTGTAAACATTTATGTTTATTAAAATTTATAAATATATATTAAAAATTTAAAAAAAAAAAAAAATGGTGGGCTGGCCCGCCAACCCGCCATGGTGGGCCCGGGCTGGGGTTTTCCCAGCCCGCCAAGGTGCAGGCTGCACAGGCCCGTACCGTTTGGCCTGCGGGTTGAGGTGGGTTGGCCAACCAACCCGTTTCCTGGTGCTATCTGTTGGCTTGACGAGCGTGGCCGTGAGTAGAAGAAGCTTTAGATGGAGTTTTTTTAAAAAAAAATTAAAGAAGCTCAAGGAGTTCAAACCCACCATGAATTTGTATATGTTGAGTGACAAGGAGCAGGAAAAGGACAAGGAGAAGAAGAGGAAGAAGAGGAAGAGGAAGAAGAGGACGAGGAAGAAGAGGAGGAAGAGGAAGAGGAGGAAGAGGAAGAAGAGGAAGAGGAAGAAGAAGAAGAAGAAGAAGAATGGGTGTGCTGTGAAAAGGCCTTCTCCCCCTTACGTTTTGTGAAGGAAAGATCAACGGATTGAGATTAAGAAAGTGAATCCATAGGCAGAATGCAAGGATATTTCAAACATGCTATATATGATGTTCAAACAAGAAACAGAGACTATTTTGATGCTGTAGAAGCACTCTGATAAAAGGAATTGGAATGCGTATGGTCTTATTTTTGAAGTACTGGGAGAATTATGATGCTGAGACAAAGTTGCTGCTCTAGTATTCTCTTAGTATCAATATGGATAATAACATGTTGAAGAAATGTTCATATTGTAACTGGTTTAATCCCTTCACCTCCTTCATAAATATGATTTACTACGTAAGTATGTGAGGGGAACTTGAAATAAGCACGCGGTATTTGTTATTTTTCTAATTTATCAAAGTTTTCATTTCAAGTCAACCAAAAAGAGATTCATCTTGAAGGCTTATAGATTTTATTAAACCTGGTGGAGGACAAATTCTAATCATGGATTTGTTCATTCTCTCTATATAAGGAGCCATTGCACATTATTGTATATGTGGTGCTGAATTTCTTGATAATCAACTCGAATGTTTTTTCATTTTTTATTTTTACCAAAAATATCGTGTCTTTGAATTTTTCATCTTTGGTGTGACCAAGAGATTGTTTTCTCTTTTTTCATTCATTCATACTACCTTTGGAACTTCATTTAAGAGAAAGGATGAAGATTAAAGGATAATTTTGCTCTTAAAGTTTTTTTACTCAATGGCATTCTGGCCGGAAATGTTAAAACAATAACAATGTCATCTAATCAAACCGCGGCAACCTCACATCAGATCTTATATCCCATGTAAATTCCATGACCGTGCTTTTATTCTTTGGATCAAGGACCATTTTTACCTTGATAGTATTATAAAAAAAAAAATAGTTCAATCCTAATCTAAAAAATAAGTAATATCGTCCAAACTTAACAATAAAAGGCACTAATCAAACCAAGTGAAGGACCGGAGAAAATGCAAAACAAGGCAAATGTACAAACCATGGAGGCACATATGAGCAGATGGTGAACAACTCTCCCTGCCCCTTTACACATGCATGTCACGTTCCATAGCACCGAGCTTGCATGCATGCGCAACATTTAGAAATAAGGAATTAGAAAAGTAAAAGTCAAATCTTAAATGGCAAAAAATCAAAATAAAAAATCCCAAAGGAGGAATGATATAATACACATAATTAAAAGGGATAAGAATAAAAAAGTTGGTTACATCCCTATATTTAGGATGGATGGGTATAATAATTGAATAAGAATGTTTCTATGGCATCGCAAGAGCATCAACAATCTCGTTCATCCTTTCTTTGCTCCTTTTGAAATCAGCGAATGACTCAGAATCTTTCCCGTCAAATCAACAATATTCAAATCCAAAGTATCAACTCAGAGGTGACATTCCCATCCATGCAAAGAGCCTACGTCAAGGATCTCCCCGTTCTTTTTTAATGGAAAAAATACGTCATTTCTTCCTATCTCCTTTTCATCTCTTAAATTTACCGCAATATTAATTTAGGAATTGAGAGGGTAATTATGTTAATTATATTAAATATATTACTTAACATTCAACTATCAAAAGACGCACATTAAAGAAAACAACTAATTCGTTATGTTTTTATCATCTATATAATTTTATTATTTAAAAAGGTCATTCTATATTTAGTTTATTGTTAGAAAGATTTGTTTTAACTTTTAGATATTTTAAATTATCTTAAAGATCTTTATGATATATTAGAAGATTATCTTTTAGGATATTACTTTAGATATATATACGAGTGTCAATTAAGGATCTCAGGGATGTTATTTAATATAAATATCCTCAATTTAATTTAAGTATATGACATCATGTTATTATATTTTTTTAATATTTTGAGTTATATTATAGTCAGTAAGTTTCTTTATTTAATGAGCAAGTTGTATTCAGTTACTTGAGAATGAATAAGAAGTTTTTGTCGATAAGTATTAACTTATATTTTGTATTCATGATAGAATACAGTTGAATCACAAGAGAGTGATCAATTCTTGTGCAGCCTTTTGATAGCTAAATCTTTAGAGACAAATTCTTCTAAGATTTTAATTAGCTGATCAATTGAGTCACAAGAAAGTGATCGACTTTTTTAGAGTCTTTCATAACTTAAGATCTATAAACAAGTTATCCTATGATTTTAGCTTATCAAATCCTTAATTTATGGGCCCGTATCATGATTAGACATAGATTGAAAAAAAATCTCATTGTACTTCAAATGAAGCAATATTAAAAAAAAAATTAGATTGATTAACCAGGTAAAATATCAGAAGGTTCATTGTCTCCTTCTAAAATAACAATTATGCAAGTATTCAGGGCCATATACACATACTTACACCGCTAGTTTCAAAATATAAATCTTCTAAAGATTACTTGCCGATTAAAAAATGCATGCAATTATTAAAACACTTAAATTGAAGTATTGATCTTGCTGTAAATATTTTCACTAATTAATGAGTTATGATAAGTAGAATTATTGAGGTAAATAAGGATATAATAGAAAAATTGGTAACAAATTATACGAAGCTTCAAATATTTTAAACGCGCAAGCAAAAAAAAAAAAAAATTTCAAAGAACTTATAATCGGTAATCTATCTGAAATAATTTTGGCGGAGGAAATAGGGGGATTGTGGTAGAAAAAGTAAGCATGGGACCCACCATGAAAAGGAGTACTAATAATTACGGGATGGATCTCAACGACAAAAAGGCGGGCGGGGGACTGTAATAATATAAAGTCTGCTTATTTTGAAACGCGGTTGCGTGTGAAGCTTCAGGACTGGTGGTGATGTAACCGCAAACGTAACGCCAAGTCCCCGAAATCCGTCCAGGTTCAATGAACAAAGCTCAGTAACTTTATTTCTCAAACCAGCTTCTGTTATCTTCTATAAATAGCCGCGCCCCTTTACGTTTTGCTTCACACAACCATTGTCTTTACCCTCTTCCTCCTCATTCTCTCTGTTGCATCACAATCATCGTCGTCCATGGCAGCGGTAGACGGAGCCTTCATCCCCGAACCTCAGCACAGGCCCAACCCCTCTCTCGCCCAAGAGGCCCAAGGCATCCCTCTCATTGACCTCTCTTCCCCCGACCTCGACGCCCTCATCGACGACATTGGCCATGCCTGCAGGCAATGGGGC
>QFDD01007111.1:0-14045 GCA_006871305.1 Vachellia collinsii
AAGAAGAAGAAAGAAAGAAAAAAACAAAGGGAAAGGTGCATGCTCTTTAAATAAGTGGCTGGGGTTTAATCCACAGTTCCTGTATACGGACACGCTTAATTGTGAGAACTTTTATTCTTAACCTTCCGCGTATCAAAGAAGGTTATTTGAAATTCGAAGATTAGTCAAAACATTCTTTGTTGGTGGCATACCACACAACTAGCATAAGATTCAGATTCTAGATCTCTCCATCAACTTGTTAAAATGGAGATACATTAAGGAGACTAACATAAATATATCATAAAAACCAGCATAGATATTTGACTTTCTTGATTACCTTTTCATTTTTTTGATGAAAGGTTTTAGTTTAAATTTAAAAACGGTGTGATTGCTCTTAATTATCTACATCTATTTTCACAACTGCCAAATAAGGTCTTATATATATATATTTAAAATCATAGGGGGTAGTAACCAGATAGATCCTGTTTTTTTTGTAATCATCATGGGTTTTATCTGCATATAATATTTCAAATATATCCCATCGGGAAAAAAAATATTTCAAATATAAGATCCCAAGCTTGACTCTAACTAACGTTTGAATTCTTTTTATCCAAACCAAATCTAAAAAAATACTACCATGTCGTCTTTTGAGACCTTTCAAACTACACTTACTAGAGATTAAACTCTTTAATTGGGTTAAGAGATTTTCTGGATTGTGATTAGTTTTAATGACTGCAATTATTGCAAATATGATGGAAGATTTCAAGATGTTACTAGGCTTTTAACTAGCTTCTTCCCCTCGGTAACTTAATCACAAATAAATATGAAAATCTCATTAAGATCTCAAATACCCATGAGGATATTATTTTCTTTTTTGAAAGAGAGCCTAATTAACTACTAACAAAAGATATCAACGTACCTTATATTTTAAACATGAAAAAGAGTAAAAAAAAATTATAATTTCGAACAGATGGAGTAATGAGTACATTATAAGAGTATTATTAATTGCAAGCTCATTTAGTAGTGCACTTTTTTTTTAAAAAAAAAATAGCATTTTAAAGAAATATAATAAATAGGGCAAGATTTAATAAAAGATTCAGTTTTAAATATAATTTGATTTTTAACATTACTTTAATGTAAATGTTTTGAAATGTACATCCTTTAATGTATCATTCCCTAATTAATAAATAGACAAATACCTCCCACCTCCCTAAGAACATACAACATCCACTTCTCTTTGCCTTCCAGAATTTTCATTGTCACAATTACACTCATAATGGCTTTCTGCCTATGCCAAGAAAAATGAAAGCAAGTTATTATTACAGATGCATGTATATATCTACTTATTTGAAAGTTCAATAACAATTTAAAAAAACTTCAAAAATGTTTTTAATTTCTTAAAGCAACAAATATGTACATAAATTGCATTTATCATTGATCTACTTGACACGTACGCACGTGTATGATAAATCAACGCAATATGTTTTTTTCCCACATGCATGTTTTTTGAATTCTTTACATACCCCTTCGCCGTAAATAAATTATCTTAATTTATTTTATCTTATAAATTATGAACTTTACTTGAAAAGCCATCCATGTTAATTGCATATATAAAAGAATTATTTATCCGAGGACAATGATTAAATGATATATTTTTTTAAAATACTAACTTATATTTATTACACACGATCAATTTAATTATTTTCTTTTCTCTATTAATCAGTCAATCAATCAATATTCATGGTCGAAGCGATTATTTTATACCTTGTTGGAAAAATCTCCAACTCATTTTCAAAAATTGTTAGAAAGGAGAGGATGATAATGACGTTCACATATTTTGTTCTAAGAAGTTACTAATAAATTTCATACAAACCATAACCAAGTGAAACTATAACCAAGCGATTTTTGTCAATTCCTAATATTCGATGATGTCTACTATTAACTTGAAAAAAGAAATCTAATGGTTTAATTTTGGTCATGTATCCTCCTAATATAAGCAATGTTATTGATGCAATATCTAGTATTAAATGTAAACACCTCCTACAACAAAAATTTAAATCTTAATTCATTATATTATGAGTGATGAACTCATTTCACTACATCCAACAACGTTAATAGTTAGAAGAAAAAAAAAAAGGAACAATACCTGGGGTTGAATGGCCCATGGGAGAGTAGGTGAAAAAAAAAGTGTTCATTTTCAATAGTGTAACTTTGCTAATATTTCTTTTTCTTTTTGTTTTTTGGGGAGGGGGGGGGGGCGCTGTTTTTATTCCACTGCATTGATATATAACCATATTACCATAAGATTTTATGACACATGTTGGGCAGAGATCTACATGTTCCCACCTTCCCATTCCTTTGTGACAGCTAATAAAGGATACTATATGCCATAGGAATGGGTCCGTTTGGATAGCATTTAACCAGTACATATATTCTAAATTGAGATAAAACTTTTCTTATATACATATATCATAAATCGTATGTTACATTAGAAAATTAACTTCATCGATTATCTAAAGTCTAAATCGGCATACAATTTCCTATCACCTCCCATGGTATGTCAAAATGTAATTGAACCAATCTTAGTTGTCTATAATTGTTAAATTATATTTCAATATGGTGGTAATAATAAGAGCGTGTTTGATAGTCATTTCATAATCAATTCTAACTCATGAAACCATGATTTTGCAAACATGCGAAAATATTGTAAAATCAATTATGGGTAAAAAATCATGATTTTGTATGAGTCACACAAACATCCTCAAATTATTCAGAAATAACTTTTAAATTCCAAAATCATAATTTGAGGTAGAAACTATGTTTTTTTAAAAAGTTATTCCAACTTTTACGGAAACTATTCACTAAAATTTATTTTTTAAAAAATAAATTTTACATAAGTTAAAAAAGTATGTTCCAAAATATCATCCAAACCTACTCTAAACATCTGTACATGCTGTGAGGATTAACGTCTCCCACTTCCACTCGTGAGGATCCAATCGGTTATCGTGGATTGATAACAGAGCAAAGGTTGCTTGGATTGGACCTAAAATTTGATGAAGCAGTATCCAGAATACCCCACAAAAGCACACCAGAATGTGCCCCACCTCTCTTGCAGACACTGGCGCTGGCAATCAGAAAGAAACATGCTTTTTTAATGGCCTCCTCTAACCGCTCGCCCTCTTCACAACGCACTCAAACTCTTCCCTCTCTTCTCCTTTCTTTGTTAGGGTTCTTTTTTCCCTCTACTGTGCCTTCGAATCTTCGCCTGCTTGCACCCTTATTCTAGCCTGCCTTTCTGATTTCGCTTTAGCTCCCATGTGGGTTTTGAAGCTGCGACTAAATATTCCTTCTTCTTTATTCCGCTTCTTACCTATCCCCTCCAGATTCTACTGCTTCTTCTGCTGCTCCATTCGATTTGTGTTTCTGCTTGGTTCTTCCTAGCTTCTATATAGTCCATCTGCCTAGTGAAACCCCTTACTGTGATCTCTACTTGGACTTGGAAAACTGTCTTTCTTCTACTATCGGCTTTTCTTTTCAATAGGCTTCAATGATTAGAAGCCCTCTTTTTGGCCAAAACCCAGAGCCAGGGTCATCCATATGCTTCGTATGCGATTCTTAGCATTTTCCCTCGCTAACTCTTCTCAGCGATGCCTCGTGGCCTCAGTCGTTTATTTCATTTCGCATGCCTAGTGTTCTTGGAGACAAAGATGGATCTGGCGCTCTTAACTTCAAGATCTCTAGTTTCTTGCCACATTTAGCAATAACGACTAGTTGTTCCGTTAAGCACGCCTTACCAATGAAGCGTTCGATTCGCCCGCTGTTTGGAGTTCTACTTGTCGTCGTCTTCGTCGCCACTCTCAGCTGCAGAACCTTTGTTCGGAGAGGCTTATTGTCCATTGAGCTGGAGAGCAGAGTATGGGTCCAGGTTCCGGCAGCACCATTGTTGAACGCGACGCTGCTAAAATACGCCGCCATCGACATCGGAGAAGAGAAGTCGAAGCAAGAAATCCAGCAGCTTCTGGATGGAAACTTCGGAAGTCAAGCCCGGCACCGTACGTTTGTATCTTGGCGTAGATTCATCCACCATGAGATCACTGAGAAGGACCCTAGGAGACTACCGGCAACAATACGCTCTCCGTTGTTTTATAGGTATTGGCTAGATTTCCGAAAGGTTCTGAACGATTGGGCCAGGAAAAAGAGGTTTCAGCCTGGTATCATGTCCGATTTGACGCGGCTAGTGAAGCTTCCGATCGATAGGCACAGTGGATTGGCGGGCTCCGACCGGCGATACTCGTCTTGTGCTGTGGTTGGCAACAGTGGGATTTTGCTGAACAGCGACTATGGGAAGCTCATTGACAGCCATGAAGCAATTATCCGATTGAACAATGCAAGGGTTGAGAAGTTCGAGAAGAAAGTGGGGTCTAAAACAAGCATTTCATTCATCAATAGCAACATTCTTCATCTATGTGCAAGGAGGACAGAATGCTTTTGCCATCCATATGGAGCTAATGTGCCAATGGTTATGTACATTTGCCAACCAGCCCATTTCTTGGATTACACGGTTTGCAATTCCTCTCACAAAGCACCATTGTTGGTCACCGATCCGCGGTTCGACATGTTGTGTGCTCGGATTGTGAAGTACTACTCCTTGAAGAGATTTGTGGAGGATACAGGGAAAGCTTTGGAAGAATGGAGCTCTGCACATGATGGTGCACTGTTTCATTACTCTTCTGGTATGCAAGCTGTTATGTTAGCTTTAGGAATCTGTGATAGAGTCAGTATTTTTGGGTTTGGCAAGTCTGCTTCAGCTAGGCATCATTACCATACGAATCAGAAGGCTGAGCTTCATCTGCATGATTATGAAGCAGAATATGCTTTTTACAGGGACCTGGTCGATGAACACAGAGCAATACCTTTTCTCTCGGACAAGTTCAAGATTCCACCCGTTGTGTTGTATCAATGACCCATTATTCTGATTAAGTGGTGGAGAGCAGTCAGCAAATGTGTCTTATCACGAAGCACCTGGATTTTTTTTCTCATAGATTTTGTGAAATGCACAGATAGTGTGGAAAGCAAATACTGATTGAAGATTTTGTTTTGTCTTTTCCCTCATTTCAGAACTACCTGTGCCAAAACTAGGCTCAGGAAACAACAGTGTTAAGTGTAAATTGCGGTTAAATCAATACTACTTCGACCCTTGAATGGTTAGTACCTATCTTTGTTTTTCTACACTCAAGATTCTGTTGATCTTCTGTTCTTATGTGGTTTATTTTGTATTGTTGCTTCATAACACGGTACGTGGAGATTGCTCTTGTTCTTGACAGCCTTGAGTATCATCAAAAGCCTTGTATGCATACACTCAAATCGAACTAAATGATCTGCCTAAGGTTTCTCTGGCATGCCCCTTATCTAATTGTACAATGGATTAAAGGTATGTAGTGTCCGGACATGTCCTATCAAATTGACTTAAATTATTATAGAAAAACAAACATAATATATACCTAAATTAAAGGGGAAGTGTAGCAATTTGTTTGATGGTTCAGAAGTTAAACAGTAAAGTAAACTACCAGAAACTGCAAATGTGATATTCGAATACCTTGGCATACCCAGAAACACAACGCTCCACAACCTCTCTCTGTATTAGCTAATTGTGCACTCTGCTAATAATGCTCTGTATTCTAATCTAGAAAGTCAAATAGGACCAACCAACAAAAGGAGAAGAATAAATTGAAAGTCACATGAGGTGGTGTCAGAGATAGTTCGCACCACTATATCTCATGGCTGCATAAAAACCCTCATAAGATTAGCAACTAAAGGATTTGTACCAACATAACATCAATACCCGTCCATCCCATCCTATGAAGCACGGGTAAAACTATCAAGTATATGTGTGCATCTAACCATGCATCACACTCTCGGCTCTATCACTGTTCTAATACAATGGGGTTTCTCTTTTATAGAATTTGCTGGTGAAAAAGTTAAGCTGAAGACAAATTGTAATTGATTATAGCAGAGAAATTAAATGTCACCAGAACAGTGTTCGAATGTCCAAGGTATGGCTGATTTGGGGCCGAATAAAGTGTGTGTGTGTGTATCTTATTAACCGCAAGGAATATCGCAGAACTGCAAGAGCCGGGCATCAACCTAAAAAGTTATTGCCCTACTCAATTCAAGTCACGTGGCTCCTGCAAGTCTGAATGTGCCAACACTTCGTCGTTGTGAGGCCAGGCCACCAAACAACTTGCTCCTTAAAACTTCAATAACAATCCAATTTGGTAATGACACAACACATTTGGGCAGAAAATGGCTCGTTAGCCAACAAAGAGATCAATCTAATCGATAAGGAGTTAGCTCACAACTCAAAAGATCACGAGTTTAAATCAAATCTCACTATCTACATGAGGATCTTACTTATAAGCTATCTAAGTGCTTCTGTAAATATTCTTTGAATCCGAAGACATGCTTTGACACTAGTAAGTACCTGTTTGGGAACATGATTTGAAACCATAATTTGGGTTCAAACCATGGTTTTAAAAAAGGCAACCACTTCTGAAAAGCATTTTCACATAAGTCGAGATAAAACTCTCTCACATACTTACCTCGGATTGTGTGAAATCACTTTTCAAAAGCTGTTTCCAAACACTGTACCAAAATTCAAAATAGTTTTTAATCCTTAAAATCATGGTTTTGTACGGATTAGACAAATATTCTTAGATTATCTATAATAGCTTGTAACCCTTAAAACCATGATTTGTAGGTAGAAACTGTAGTTTTCCAAAAAGCTATTTTTTTTTTCAACTTTTATCATTTTTACGCAAATCGAGATAAAAAACTACTCTCTAAAAGCTAATCTAAACACAGGACTCAACAATAATCCAATTTGGTAATGATACAACACATCTGGACAAAAAATAGCTCATTAGCCAATAAATGTTGATCCAGTTGAGAAGGAGCAGGTTTATAAATATCAAAGTCATGAGTTCAAATCTCACCATTGATATGATAGTCTTGTTTGTGAGCGATTTGTAAACACCTCAATAAGAGATCTTTGATCCTAAAGGCAGATTCTGGTCATGATGAGCCCAAGAGCTAACTCACCTAAATGGTTCATTATCTTATAATTAGTTTGATACCAATTACGGGGTGTTCCCCCTTCAAGTTTATCAATAGTTGCTTTCCAATAATGTTTTGCTTCCTCCCAAAACAAAACGACTTCAACAAAATTATCCTAAGTAAATATAAAAGTTCTGTTTAATGTCGTGGCGAGTTGGCCCATCAATTGTTTGGTAGTGTAATAATGGGTAAGAATAAGATATCTGTGAATCTTTTGATGGTTTACGTGTTTAATCTAACTGTCAGATCTTTTTTTAAAGTTTTTCTCAGATTAAAAACCGTTTTGGCATCGAACCCAATAAGGTAAGAAGATTAGGAATTGTTTCTTACATGGACCTTCATTTCCATTTGGGCTTAACGAATTACTTGAATTGCAGGCTGCGTTTCCAAATTGATTAGCATTTCATCTGAATGTATATAGTAGTTATATATTTTTAAAATAATTTAAAACTATAAAAGTGAAAACTTGAGACATAACTTGGAATCTCTATTATTCATATAGTTATACAAAAAAGAAAAAAAATTCTTAACAGATCATGCATGCAAGAATTCCTTCTTTAATTGAACCCACACCCATCTATGGATAATTCGTATTCGTAAGATCTTGCTATAACAGGCTCTGTTCATTCACTAAAATAGTTCTAAGAGGCATCCAAGTACATTTAATATTCTCATATTAATTATTCACATGTAGTATAATAATTGATACTTTCTAAATTCGTTGTTATGCCAAGGGGACCACACTGATGATTTTAACTTTTATATCAATATATAAAATTATGACATAATAGAAGTGCAGAAATTTTGATAGGACATAATATTTAAAGCTAATTTAACGAGCACATAATGTTCCCAATTTCATAAATTTACCACAAAACAAAAAATGGGCCCCATGCATGATACGAAGTGTAATAAATAGATAAAGCGTGTTATAAACAAAACAAGTATATACTTTATACATTGATATATATGAGATCATAGTTCAAAAAAAAATCATAAAAGAATAGACATGGATGAGGTTAAGTAATTAAGGTGTCATTTTCTTGTTCAAACAGAGGAAAGAAGGGTTCATATTGTCCCTATCAAGGCAACCAGTTGAGGGAGAGCGTGGTGATTTTTAACTAAGGAGGCTAAGAATAATTAATTAGGTTTTTAGAATTAGAATATGAAAGCAAGTTAGATAACAATTAGTTTATTAGTTTGCTAAATCAGTGCAACTAAAGATGGTGGTTGTGTTCCTTTTTTTTTCACCCGACAAAACATGGTGGAGGTCCCTTATCTTCATAAACCAAACACACCTCTCTCCCTTTTCTCCTTCTACTTTTGTATGCTCTGTTCAATCTTACCTAAATCCACCCCTCTTTTCAAAATTAACCCTTTAATTTCCTGTGTGTGTTCTTCCTCACGTGTATAGCAAGCACCACGCCATGTCATCTTTGAGAAAAGCAGGTCCTTGTATATATTGCTACGCATGCTCTCTCCTTTCAAACATGGGTGTAATGATTAAGGACATTAATCACCGTTTTGGGAGTGTTATTTCAATGAGTAGATTATCTAATTAAGCATAAGACATAAAGAATTCATTGTGCTTGTTAGATTTAATCAATCTATCTACATGATGATATTTTATTGGGTGGATGGTTTGGTGAACTGGAGCCCTACAGAATAGACTCTCACTTGCCTCCCCACTTTGCCTTTGCAAATGGGGGCAGGTATATTTAGTTCACACCACAAACACACACACACCCAATTGATAGTCTCTTTATGATTCATTTAGTATCCACTCTCATTTTATGTCGCGTAGATTCTGATCTCACGAAGCTCAAGTTATTATGATCTCTAATAATGCTGTCATCTTAATTATGTTTTTTTAACAACTTTTTGGGCTATCTGGTGTCCAACATTGGCGTTCTAAATCCTCTCATCAAACATCTAAACAACCAATTAATCTGAATTAAGGTTTTGTAATAAGGATGTCTCTCGCTGATAGTCATTTTTAATAAACACTAGTCATTTTCAATAAACACTTGTCCTCTACACACGAAGTTTTTTTTGGAGTTGTGTGAATCACGGACTACATAGGGTTTAGGGAATGTGAAGGGAAACTGAAACTAAACTTTTCAACTTTGTTACCATTCACACACACAATTGTTAAACGCCACACATAAGTATATTAGTTTCACATGTGTGTATCTAAACTCATCTATGGTCAACTTGAAGGCTTAGCCGTGTAGAATAAAAGGATAATGCCATATAAAAATCTAGTCAACTCCATATATAATAATAACAAAGTTATAATATATATATAGATTTTGACAACAACAAATTAAAGTCCTCAAATGGTGATTATCACCATTTAGTAATGAAGCGGATAAATTTTCTCCATATTGAAGAGGCTTACAAATAAATTCTTGAAACACCTGCTACCTGTTCCCGTTCTTATGAGAAGAAAATTCATCTACTTCATCACTTAAGAGGTAATAACCATCTTATTATAGTTACCACAAAGCAAACCTCTATATATAATCCTTCTAGCTAGCTAGATATAGCTCGTCATCACCCAGCAAGTGCTCCCTAGCAAACCGCTCCCTATGGTCATGCCTCAGCACTTCCATTCTAGAGAACTTTTTGTTACTGAGCACAAGCGTAACAACAAGCCTCACAATAACATCAAGGGCAAAGACTTAAAAGTAATTAAATTAAGTTCTTTAGGTGTTTGCTGTCAAATTCTGCAGTAATGTGAATTCAACACATGTTTGTGTAAATTTGACAGCAAACACACGTACCTAGATTATATTTGTTAGATTTATGTGTGAGTAGTAGTAATAACTTCTTCTTCTTCAGAGTCCTTCTCAAAACCTTCAAGAGATGGATGGGGTTTGTGACCTTTTCCAAAAGACCTAATATGATCCTTGAGGGACCTTTTGTGCTTGAAATCTGAACCACAAGTGCAATACCATAACTTGCCACAGTTCTTCTCATGAGTCCTCCAATCTCCTTTGACAGCAA
Source organism: Vachellia collinsii (assembly GCA_006871305.1). Taxonomy (NCBI): domain Eukaryota; kingdom Viridiplantae; phylum Streptophyta; class Magnoliopsida; order Fabales; family Fabaceae; genus Vachellia; species Vachellia collinsii. Next base: position 10,102 of record QFDD01007111.1, read on the forward strand.
AAGTCTTGGCACATTTTCTGCACATGAAGGGTTTGGAGCCGTGCTTTCTCTTGTAGTGAGTCTGGAGGGTTCTAAAGTCCTTGAGTGGCTTAGCTCTTGGGTGGTTGATGTTGTTCTTGCAGCCATGAGCACAACAATAACATGGTAGCCTCAACATGGCTGCTGGTTGTGTTCCTCTAAGTGAGTCTGGTCCTTTCCTAAATTCAGACCCATGCCCCCACATGTGCATCTGCCAAAAATAAAAAAAGGATCAAATTCATTAGGGTTATGTGATATCAGTAAAACAATAATTTGGCTACTAACAAGTGTTGGTCCTAGTAAAAGAAGCTTTAACCCCTTAAACACAAAATCTCAAGTTTAAATATATGTGAATACAAAAAATACTCGTAGAAAGAATTACTCCTAATTGAATCAGCTATAGGTTCTTGACTTTTCCAATTAATCTGGATCCAAGTTTATTATGTCTTGCTTGAGATCAGGGCCTCCACTTCCCTTTACCTGCTAATGAATGACTAATCAAAAGTAATGGACCGGCACGACATTTATGCAACTTTTCAAAATGTTCAATTCCTGTGAAAGATTTGTGGGCCAAATTTAGTTATGTTAATTACATAAATGGGATTGTAATTGAAATATGTTTTGATATAATTACCTTAATTAATCTTTTTTATTCACTAGCTTTTCGATCAGATTCTTATCAGTGATGAGGTTAATTAGTCTAACTAGTAACTAGTCAAACACTGGTCAAAAAGTTACGGCTATGCCACTAGCTAGTCGTGCTAAGTTTCTTTATGCCTCTCTAACTGCAGAAGTTTGAAAATTCTGCTGATGGAGAATGCAAAGGTTTTGGATATTTTTCAAAACTTTGTGCATTTATGCGCCTCCGACAACTTTGCTGTTTGATTTATAAGTCTCCGTGATTTAATTTTCTGTCATCCTTTATATTTAGCATTCCTGTGCTATATCTATATATATCTCTTCTAATCGAGGACTCCTCTCTATTGCCCCAAATTAAAAGGGCAATCTCGGGAAAGTAAGAAACCGAAAAATATGAGTAAATTTTCTCTCACATGTGGAGGAACATACAAAAGGTTCTTTTCTGCTAAAAGAAACAAAGTAAATTAAAAGAGCATAGTATATTCATGGAGGCCATGATCTCCCTCCTTGAACTTCTTAAAGCGATAAGCATAAAAGATCAGAGGCTCATCAAGCAGCCATGCTTCGTTAAAGTTCCATGTTTTTCTTTGATCATGAAATGTGAGCCTTATCATCATATTATTATATAATGTAAAACATTATACTATTTAAGGCATACATTCGTAGTTATTATACAATTTAACTAGGGATTATTTATACGTACACAGAGCCAATTATATTTGTCATGCATGCATGCATAGGTGACAATGAACAAAACTGAAATGCCGCACTAGCTAGGAAGAGATCAAATATTCTTTTTCTCTAAGATTTTTCAATTCAAACTCGGACATTATTTTTTGCTTAGGAGTTTGATTAATCCTAAACTTCTTCTACCCATATAGCTAGCTACTCATCCTAATTCTGCAAAACCATGGCTATCAAATAATCTCTAAATAAATGTGTATATCTAGGATTATAGTTAAAGTGTAACGCAACTAGCTACCTTCTCATTGCACACGTGTGTGATCTAAATTCCCCATCGATCCTATATATCTCTATAGGTAAATCTATGTATCGACCCTCTCTATAGAAAACGACTTTTGCCCTACCATATAAAGGGATCAATACTTTAAGAATTAATGAAAGCTAGATTACGTGATTTTGAGTAGGGAGTTTCAATATAAACGGTAAAAAAAAAAAAAAATTCAGTCTTCCACTTGAAAAAGGAAGGGGAAAAAACCAAATACCATATAGATCTACTGAAGTGCAAGCTATTTGAAAGTTTATGCATATGGTTGATCTTGGTTTCGAATAAATTAATGCCCTTAGCTAGCTAGCTGTTAATAATTAGATGCTTGAATATTGATTCTGGATCGTTTCTGTTTAATTTTTTAAGTGGCACTCTGGTTTTAGTTCTCACACAAAAATAATGTAATAATAGCTAAACATACAGTAACGAATGTTAAGGTAAAAATATTTTTTCTGCTTGAGGAGAGAAGCTGAGACAAGGAGGCTTAATTACCTGCATGTTGTTATACCTATTGAAGGTTTTACTGCATATGGAGCAGGCAAATTGCATCGGCCCAATTAGGATCTGTGCAGGAGTTGGTATCCAGAACCTTCTCTCTTGGTTGAATCCATGGAAGCTTCTCTTCATCATCTTCATGCCTTCTTCTTCTTCTATTGCTTCTTCTTCTTCGTCTTCTTCTTCTTCTTCTTCTTCTTCTTTAACACCAGTAACCTTCTTCTTCATATCAGCCCCATCATTACTGTCTTCTGTGTAATTATTAGTAGGCAACCCAATGTGCAAAGCCACCCCAACTTGTTCCAGAAACACCTTCTCTTGTTTCACTGATCCAAACACCTCCCTTTGATCCTCTCCAACAACTTCCAAATCTTTCGATAGAGGCAGAAACTGGATAGTCTCTCGAACGACCTCGTTTTGGTAAGTCTCATCAGAATAAGAAGAAGAAGAAGACGGTGATGGCTTGAGCCATTCTATGAAAGTTGGGGAAGCATTGAAGTAGGGATTATTCTTGTCCTGTACATTGAAGTACTGATCTCTCAGACCCATCTTCTTCTTCTTCTTCACACACACAGAGTTAATTCCCCTAATCCTATAGATTGGAGATATGGTGAAATTCTCTGATCCTCACAAAAGGGCTGATATTTAGACTTTATGTGAGAAAGGTTATCCTCCACTTACCCCCAGAAAAAAAAAAAAGCTTTTGATTTTTAATCAAAGCTGTGGCTTTTTAAAAAAAATTAACCATTACTTTCTCCCATTGTTTCTTTTAAGGGAAGAGAAAGAGAGAAGAGACTAAATGGTAGGGTATAGAAAATGACATTCAATATTGTTGGACTTGGCCAATTAATAAAAGGGAATCCTAGAATAGTCTGGTGTTATTATGTATGTATGCATGAGTATACACACACGATCTATATTATATATATATATATATATATATATGTAATGTGAATGAGCTATGGGGTACATATATGTTGTGGTGTTGGGTTAATGGTTTGCTTTAATTAATTCCCTTTCTCTTTCAAGAAAAATATAATGGAATTTGACTCATATATATCTTCTGGCCCCATTTTCTCGCACATATTTGACATTATATGCCAATGGAACAAGATGATCAAAGCAAAGACGGCACAATTTGGTCAATACCTAAAAGGAGAATTATGTACATATCAGACATTTGAATGTGTTGAACGCAAGAATTAACAAGGACCCTAGACAGAATGTTATCTAAAAAAGTTTGATCCATGTATTTTTTGGTTAATTACTAACTTCCGTGTAATTAAGTCAACAATAATTTAAGGAAACAATTAATTGAAAGGAAAATGACAATTAACGGTGCATAAATTCACGAAACTGTCGAATCATAAATTCACAAGTGACATATTGCAAAAATTTATTAGTGGCTGTGGCAATGCATAAATTATATGAGACCACTTATCCATTCATAAGGGCAATTTTATAAAGTCATTTGTAATTAATTGCAAATAAAGGTCATGATCCTTTCATAACATTTCACTAATTCGAGGTTTTTCATTGTCACTAATGTCTTCACAAGGTATATATCCAATCATGACTTTGCCTCAATTAAATGAGTCCTAATTGTTGGTACATGCTTGATGGCTTCAACTGGAGGTTAATATTTATACTTTCAAAAACAAACAAATTAAAAACAGTATTCTTTGTTCTAATCTCCTATATTTTTCGTTCAAATGAAATATAACCATTTGTCCATGTCTTGGAATTATTTGATGGCAAACGGCAATATATATATATATATATA
>QFDD01007112.1:0-15884 GCA_006871305.1 Vachellia collinsii
AAAACAGAGAGAAAAAACAAAGGATTAAACATATGATCAAGAACGTCATCAAAATGAACTGCTAAATCAATAAGCATTAACAGAATTACAGTTGGTTCTGATTTCTCCTTCATCATCATCACCAGTAAGCACACCAACATTGCCAAGCTTGGCCATGGAGACGGCGAACTGGTGGTTGAACAGCGACGAGGTGGAGCCGAACAAAGCGGAGACGAGAGGCGAGGTTCTTGAATCGGAGTGCAACATCTGATCGGTGGACAAGAGGGCCATGTTCTTGTGGAGATTAAGGTAGTAAACAGGGTCGAATGTTGTTGGGGTGGTAGCATCAAGATGAACATATTCTGATGCCCATCTACACTTTCTCTGTAGGAAGTCAAGGTACTTTGGATCTATGGATTGGTCTGGTTTTCCAGTTCCTCTGAAGTTGAAGATCCGATCTTGAATGGAACCACAAGATGCTCGCCCAATAGTATGAGCTCCTGATGAGAACACAAAAACCATGGTCAACGTGAATGAAAAATTAGAGATTTTTTTTTTTTAAAAAATCAATATGTATACTTAAGGATAATCCGAATTTCTCATCATTAGGTCAAAATTACACAATTTTCTCTTCATATAATCATTCTTAAATTAAACATACCTCTAAAATAACATAAAAGTCTTTATATATACATAGTTAATACAATATTTGATTTTTATAGTTTGTTTTTATTTTGATTTTAGTTCATATAATTTTAAATTATAAATTTTGATCCTCTAAAAGTAAAATGGTCCAAGTTTTTGTTAAACCACAGGCACTAACGTTTTAGATGGAAAAAAGTTTGATGGATCAAAACTTATAATTTAAAATTATAGGTACCAAAACTAAAATGAAGGTAAACTAAAACTATAAGGGCCAAATATGACCCATATATATTATTCCAAACATAACCCATATATATATATATATCTAAAAGTAAAATGGACGTGTGTATGTAATTTTTAAAATAATCAATGTGGCCTACGAATGCATCATCATCATCATCATAGTCCTTCACTTCTTTTAAATTAAAGGAAGTTTGTAAAAGTTTTGGGTAATTTACTAAAACAATAGAGAGGCTCTCGGTAAATCATTTAATTCAAACGGTATTGTTTATATAATTTAAAGAACATAGAATATTTATATATGAAATGTATATGTCATTTTGTATACAAATTAAAATTCAAAAATATCTTAGTTTTGCTTATCACCACCTAAGTTGACGGTAATTTGACTATGATTAGATCAATACATTTTGAACTAGAGTTTCAATTTTCTAACTTATTTGATCTTAAAAAAAATTGTCATTGACTCATAATTATAGGTTACTATAACGACCAAAACAAAAATTAAAATGCACATGAATAAACTATAAATGCTTATGGAACATATATTCATAGGTTAATGTGCGACTGCTGCATGAAACAAACGCTTTATTTTATTTTATTTTATACTCTTCTAAGTATGGGATTTAGTGGAAAGCTTTATTTTAATTTTAAATATAAAATCTTAATCTATTTTTTTTAAATTATCCTTGTTAATGCATTTGCTAAGATCATTATGGAAAATTCCTGATGCAGATAGTTAAATGGGTATTTTTTAAAATAAACATATATTTATTACAAATAATTAACTTAATAATTTTCTCAATCTTTGTAAATTATTAATCAAACTCTTATATTTTGGATGGATGAAAGATTTTTTTTATACACTTGATTACCTGAGAGAATGACCAAGTCAAGCACATTCAAGCCCTTGGATTGGAACAATTCAAGCAAAGAAGTAACATCTTCATGACCCATTGGCACGGTCTCGGCTTCGTCGGAGATCGAAATCCGCCCATCTCTTCGGCCGTAGGGCACCGCCCAGTACGGGCCACCCAAAGCAACGGTGGCGTCTCTTGTCGCAGTGGTCAAAATGTCAGCACACGACACCGTTTTGGGACATTGCTTCTCCAGCTCCTCCTTGATGTCGTCTATCACATCAAACCCTCTCAATGTATTGCTCGCATTTGCTCTCCTCTCACTCGTTTCATGGTTTAAGAGAACAGAGGCATCACATCCCTGCACGTTCACACACACACACACACACACACACACACATCACGTCTTTAGAAATGATAATTGTGGAACTTGCATAAAACTTTGCAATAATCAACAATTAATCACAAGATTTATGTACCCTCCACAAAAAGAAAATATTTATATGCTACGTGATAATGCTTTCAGGGGAAGTAGTTTCACTGATTTGTTGATGAATAGTATTATGATTTGAAATATTTTTGAAAAATGATGTTGAGATCTCTTATAAGGGATTATACAATTAAACTGTTCCACAAAATTGAGTATTTACCGTCAAGTTCCGTTAACAATCCCAACTCTGTTAATAACCCCAAGGGACTTGATGATAAATAAGCAATTTTGTGGGATTGTTTGATCGTATAATTTCTTATACGGGACCTCATCGTCATTTTTCTAAATTTTTTCTTGTATTAAATTGCATTTTTATTTTTATAACAATAATTTAATGTGTGTACGCCTTTTTTTTTTTAGCCCATGAAATATTTCATCTTCATTTTCATTGGTTGGATATTGAAAAATTCAAGAAATATCAATGCAATCAAATATTTAATTTTAGTAGTAATTCAACAGAACTAAAATATGTCAAAAAGGGACAAAACTGGAAAGAAATTTGTGTAAACTTTCTTTAATTAAAATCAACAGTATGTCTATCAACATATGAGGCTAATTAATCTCTCTTAAAATATAAGGAGGACAAAGGGTAAATTACGTTTGCTTCATATAAAAGGAAAAGAAGCAAACTCCTAACCATTTATTTGATGAAAGCTAGCTAGTACTTGGACCAACTTGAATATAAGTATATACTTTTTATTTATATATATATAATGGGTGTTCAAATAGATTGGAAAATACCAATAATTTTGTCATAGAAATACCAACAATTTCATAATATATATCTAAATTTTATTTTGTATTAATAAAAATAAAAATTGAGAACAATACATAATATATTCAGAACCATTATTTGTGAGTATTGTGAAATAATGAAATGAGTTACACAAAGTTCCACACTATTTAATTAAATTACTTCAAATGAATGGATTGAAAATATAAAAACATTTTATATCCTTGAATATAAGTGGATAATCTATATAAATTAATTCCTTAGACCAAAAAAAAAAACATTCTTATATGAAACTTATGTAAATCATACTGTAATGTAAACCTGATATAGCTTGTGATCCAATAATAATGGAGACAGATACGAAGTAGAAATTATATAATATTCTTACCCTCACAACGCAGTCATGGAAGTGCAACCTCATGAGACTGGCGCCAAGTGTCCGATCCTTCTTAAGCCATTCATTCACTTTTCTTTGCACAATGGATTCGAACTCTGCACAAGTTTTGCGATAGTGACCAAAGGATAAGAGATTATCCAGAGTGGTTTCATCCAAATTCGGTGCCTCCAGGGTGAAACTTTCACCTCCACCGTTATCACCACCACCACCGTTATCACCACCTTCAGGCGGCGATGAACCGTATTTGTTATCTTCTTCGTCACCTTCAGGCGGCGACGATGAACGGTATTTGTTCTCTTCCCCACCAGCATTATTGTTATCATTATTAGGAGCATAGTGATCATCAGCTGAAGCTAAAACGAAGTAAAAGGCCAAAAGAAGAAGCATGAGGACGCAGGAGAAAGAAGATGACATGGTGATGACGATAAAGTCACCAACCGTCGCCGATTGATCGACGGTCACACCAAATGGATTGATTGATACAAGATTGTTTCCTCACTTGTTGTCTTTGATATATATATATACATATATTTAGTGTTGGAAGACTTTGAGGTTATGATTATTTTGTTGAGACGACTGCGCAGAAGCAACGACGTGCGACTTCGGAATAAAAATTAAAGAAAAAGCAAAGAACGAAAGAACGACGTGCGATGCACACAATAACATGGGCAAGATATTATGCTAAGCATGTTTGCAAAGAGATTCGAATTATCAATTTATGGATGTCTGTCCATATGTATATACACTCAAGATCTTTTTAACTCAAATTAAACTAAGTGGTTAAAAATAAGTTAAATTAGTTAAATATCATAAATATGTAAGAAATAAACTTTTCTTCTTAAGTATACACTTATTTACAAGGGATAAGTATGATGCCTAATTCCTCCATTAAGAATTAAATATTCAGTAAAAAGAACTAATCAAATATGGATCGTCTAGATTTTACTTAGAAGGTTTAGATTTGATTTATTTTAAATGGTGATTTCTTAAATAAAAAATTACTTTTAAAAAAAATAGTTAAGAGATTTTTTATTTTATATTTTATATCTACTAGAATAGTTTTTTAAGAAAAATATAGACAATAAAAAAATTAAGTCTGGACTGTCTAAATTAGATATGAATAGTTGAAATCTAATTAACCATCCCTACTAAGCATTTTGCTTAGTTGTAAGAAAAAAGAATGAAGGAGAATACATGGGGATGAGGAGAGAGAATGTAATTAATTACGAGTAAAATAAGTAAAAATACTTTTAATATTGAGACAACTCTAAACGTAATCGTCTACAATTTTGCGGTTCTTAATATAAAAATTAGTTGACTTTTTTTCAATACATTATGAAAGCTAATTACATTACTTGTAAGTATTTATTTATATGTATCATTGGATTATATATAAGTTTATAAGTTAGGAAAATTAGTTTGGAGAAAGATCATAAATACATATACTTTTTTAGTGTAACAAATATATATACTTTAAAATAATGTATTTAACTTAATTAATCTTTTAGTAAAAAGTCAGTTAATTTTTACATTAAAGAAGGGAGTATGTATACATGTATGTATGCATGCATATCTTTGCCACTAATTTATTAAGAGATGCATACTTATAAGATGCATACTTATAGGTTTGCACGACTGTTCTTTGCTTGTTATCTTTTGCATTCATGGATTCTCACAGGAAATAACAAACGATACACAATAATATGTGCATCTCTGTGTGTAGAGTGAATATAATAAAGTTATTGGGGTAAATTATACTCAATTTGATTCTAATTTAAAGAATTAATGGAGGAATTTTCTTTGATTTTAAATACGGTAAAAACCTTAATTCATTTTATTAAATTTATAATTTTTTTTGAACTCTTCCTATTGATTACACATATTAAAGTAATTTTATAAAAAAAATAATTTAACTAATTTTAATAGGAGTCATACGACTCCGTATAGGCTTGTATCACAAGGAGAATATGGGTATTTTAAAATGCTGCATATGGAAATAAGATTGTAATTCCAGTCAAAGGTTGATTCATGCTAGTAGCATCCATACTTTTATGTTTTTCCCCCCAAGAAGAGGGGTCCTCCCTTGACATTCTTTAATTTCTATCTTCCTTTGTATTTTCTGTTATTTCTCTTTCATTGTATTTTTTGCATCCGACTCTGCTTTATTTTTTTTTTCCTGTTATTTTGTAGTGTTTGTGCCCTTACTGAAAGTTCCCTCTTATATTCTTCGATCAAGATATTTTAGTGGTAAGAAATACCCCTAAACTTGACAAGATTTAGAATCTGCCTGTTTAATTGTAGTCACTGAGTATTTGAAGTTAGCTATCTTTTTTTTTTTAACCAATTTGAAGTTAGCTATCTTTTTTTTAACCAATTTGAAGTTAGTTATCTACGTGCAATGCTTGAGAGAGTTAAAGCTCCCCTATGCATTCACTGATACTGTCTTTCACTGTGTCACCACGATTGAAATGCAAATTATGAGGAATGACATTAATAGCCCATTTGGTTCATGGAATCTTATGAATGTAATAAAATGTAATAGAATGTACTGGAATGTAATGTAATGATGTATGCATGAGTATGTTTGGTTCATTGTTAAGGAAAGGTGATGCATATACATAAACATGTTTGGTTGGATTACAAAGAACATGGAAATAGATAATAATAATAAAATAATAAAAGATAAAATTACCCTTATCTACATATACACATATATAATGAATTAGATTTGTCTATCTCCCCCCAAATATATATAACCTGTGCACGCGTATATATATCTATATATGCCAATAAATTAATAAAAAATTACCCTGTTCATATGTTTAACAAATTTTATTAATAAAAAAGTCTTATATATATTATAATAGTCCATATAAATTGTATTTATACATAAATAAAGGAAAGGGAAACAAAGTCCAAACAAAACAAATAAAAGGTAGCTAGGTGATGCCATTGTCCTTCAGCAGCGTGGTAGGACTCTAATTGGTACCAATTGTTTAAATATATATACATATATATATATTAGTTAATATATGTTTGTTAATTAAAATTGTCTATTTATATTACATCAAAGAGTAAAATTTGTATATAAATCTTGAACTGAGCCGAAAGGACAATATATGAATCCATGAATAAAATGAAATAGTCATACTATGTCTTTATCAAATTAAATAAAAGGGTTGAAATAATCTTTACAACCTTAAAAATAACATAAGAAGTATCTAAAGGTGCTACACATCTATTCTAGAAGACTACACACCGAAGCAGCCATCTCGACTTCTGGGACTAGTGAGAACACAACCACTAGTGATGCAGATTCTGTAATATTCACATGATCCTTGTTAATCTCACCCCACATGAGAGATTGTATTATCATAAGTTGCCTATATATCTTCTCCGCTCTATCTAAGTCAATAGAACATATTCTTCTTGACTCCTTCCGCATGAATTGTCAGCAAACTTCATCATTGTGTGTCCATATTGGAAGAAGATTCCTTCAATGCATCAATAAGCTACTCTACAGCATCTTATCTACTCCTTTGCTTTTGTTTTGCAGATGTGTGGACATCAGTTGGATGCATAGTTTGTTGCTTAAATGCAGCAAAATTTGTATCTGTGTATAGTACCTGTTTAGCATTGACTTCTACAACTTCAATTCTAGCATCTTCTTCATCATTCTCACCAAGAGATGTAGGCATCTCTACTCCCAATCCTGCAGCATCATCCTTACCCGAAACATACGATAACTCTTCAAAATCCGGTAAGCATCTATTCCTGAAGTTTCAAGCTTACTTTGTAGTCTGAAAATAAAAACAAAATAATTTAATAATTTAAGCATTATCACCAACACATTAATAGTAACATATAACACAATTACCTTCACATAATATGATCTTCAACTATTACACACTTCTTATTAGGATATCATCCAAAGCCAGAAGTGTTTCTATTTTGTACCATATCATATACAATCTACCATTGCTTCTTGATGTCCTCAACCTAGACATTATATGACGATTTGCTTTTAAACCACATCCTGGAAGCTTCAGTTCTAGCATCTTCTTTAACTTTTTCAAATAACCTGTACTAAACCCATTATTCGTGACAAATTTTCCATCTATTTTTAATTGGAGAAGACATTCAACCGGCATGCTATTTTCTTGGGTGATCAAGACATGCTTACTTCCCTTACTATTATCCTTTTGTGCTTCCATTCTAAGAGTAAGAAAAAAAATGAAGAAAGAGCAATAAGAGCTGTATAAGATTTAAACTTATAAATAAAGATAATAAATTATAGAATACAAGTCACGTAAGTATACAAGACATAATACCATACAACAAAATCATAGTAGTTAATATAGCCAACCAAATGCAAAATTAATTATAACCATAAAAGCTAATGTATTCATTTGCAAGTACATATTAATAAATGAAGAATATACGTTCAACTTAGACAAAAAAAATTATAAATATTATCTATTAATCCTACCAACCCTAAAAGCTTTAAACATTTCATGGGTCATATTCTCCTAGAAAGCATTCCAAGCATTTGCTAGTTCCATGGTTAATATGGAATTATTGTCCTCTTGAAAATTTGGTTGGTCAATTGCATCAAATTCAGTGACAATTGGATCATCCATTTTGTCTTTCATAATGAGATTATGCAATAGACAACAAGCAAATATATATCGGTTTTGAGTTCGAATGCGGTAATATGATGGGCTTCTCCATATTGCCCAATGCATCTTCAAGATCTCCAATGCCCATTCAATGACATTCCTAGAAAATAAATGTCACATATTAAAACACTCTTGTGTAGATTATGGATGTCTTCTGTTACGCCGCTCACTGAGGTAATATTGTTGTCCTCTGTATGAGGCAATGATGCCTTCACAATTTGTGTATCCCATATCAACTAGATAATAATTTCCTACATATAAAATGTTACAACTTTTAAAACACAAGTAAATCAAATTATGTACGATACAGAGCTTGAAATCATACCTTGAGGGACTTTGATACCATTTGGTCTAGTGATTGCATCCCTTAGGCTCTGGCTTCTCTTAGAAGCATCTTTCTCCTTTTTTTCTAAAAAGCATATCTCTACCCTTAAATCAAAAGAAATGAATGAAGATTTTATAAAACTATTATTATGAATATAAATAAATTTGATCCATCAAAATATGATCTAAATGAATTATAAGTGCAGTATATACAATATAATAAAATTTTAACATATAAATTATTATTATTATTATAATAGTTTTTTAAAATACTAAATATGGATCATTCATTGTTTAATCTGAGGGTGGAGATATGCTTCTTAAAAGAAAAGGAGAAAAGTGCTTCTAAAAAAATCTGCTTCCCATCCCTTAACACCCTACTGTTAGTTGCAACAAACCCTTCCCATCCCCGACTATTTGGAGAGCAAATGCTAAGAACATTGGTGCTTATATCCCCTTTTCTTTTTCAATACCTGCCATTTATTTCTATAGGTACTTAAACCCTTATGTGAGTTGCACAAGTGCACCAAGGCAACCCTACAATCATTCATTAATCATTAAAATATAAATTGGATATGGATTATGAACACATGGGATTTAGGTTTACTTTGAACTACTTCCACCTCTCATCAATTAAATCTTCAAGAATATATTGACTTGGGTGTTTTAAATAGCTCACTTTGAAGACAGACAACTGCTTTTAAAACTATCTTAAAATACAAACTTATAGTTTCTCTTGACCTTCCAAACTCAAATTGAATCACTATATTTTTCGAATTGAACCCGAAGGATATTCTTATTGGGATTATGTTGATGCATGGTCTAATGTCTTTTGGGATCAAAACAAACTTTTCTGACATACTTGGTTCATTTATTTCAAAACAAAAACCAAGTATCAATTCCCTCATTGGTTTGTACACTGGTGGGCATTCTTTGGACCTGTTCCAGATATCCTTCCGCCCGTTGTTTTACAAGCCTTCGAAAATTTTAAACAAAAATTTAACGTTGGTGAAGATTCTTTTCCAATCACTCTTCACTATTTCTCTAAACTCTCTGTAGCCTGGATTTTCTCTTGGAGCTACAAGTTTTCTCAAAAAATTGACAGTTCAACTCTCTTACCAATCCTTCAAAGACTTCCTTCTGTCAAATGGTGGATCAAATTTGAAACCAAACGTATAGATACTGATGCTGTAAACAGATGGTTCAAACAAAATTCTCAGTATCTCTGCATGACGGAACAAAGCAAGTTTTTGAATCAAAAATCAAGAGTACAGTCTATTCTCGCCTCAACAACAGATAAGACTAATCTCATAAATCAACTCAGTTCAATGCTGCAAATCCTACAGCAATAGGAACAAGTTTCTTCAAGTCAACAGGCTTCATCTTCAACAACCCCTGATAACAAGGATGATGATGAAGAAGAACCCATTATTGACTTAGATGAAGACTAGGACCTATTTCCAAAAGTTGTCAATATTGTACTATAGTTTACTGTAGTGTCAGCAGCTATTGTAGATTTTAAACTGTACAAATAGGGTTATGACTGAAACTGTTCAAACAGTACAAGTTTCCAAGTCAAAACACTATTCAAACAGGTGACTTCGTTTGCCTATAAAGGATGTAATACTCTCATTGTGGAGGTAGGACTTGGACAGAGCTTCTGAGCACTAGCCTAAAGAGAGAATTCCTTTGACGAAGTTCCTACCTTCCTCTTTCAACCTTATTTTCCTCCTTTCTTTGTAAGTTTCATACATTCAATAAAATCTTTTTAGTTTTTTGCATATATTCTTAGTTTTCTTTACATATCATATCCTTGCCTTCCTCTGATGAACTGAGCTTGGCTGGTTTTATCGCCTTTTAGTTCATTCCAGAGCATCCCCTTCTGCATATCTAAATTAGTTTCATAATATGAATTGAGAGTCCGTCTCTCCTTTGCTTCACTCTTACTCTCCTTTATTGAATCAATTCTTCTCCACCTTCAGGGCCTCTCCTTGATAACTTGCTCATCCATTAACATATGCCAAGTTGGTTTAAGACCAGCTATAGTCTTTAAAAAAATAATTTTATACATCCTAGTTTGGTTGAAACAAATTATATCACTACTATACACCAACTCCCAAAGGTGCCTTCTTTTCTTGTGAAAATCAAGGATGTAAGATTGGTCTTGTATATGTCTAGTGCTATATATAGACACACTAAACATCATCTTAAGAAGCATTTTCCGAATAAAATAAATAATCATAGAGCAGTTGAACATTGGTATGAAATATGATTTCTTGTGTTCATTTATAAATAATTGTACCCAACATAAACAAGATTATTGCATATCAATAAACTACATAGAAAGCACATTCATGTATGTATGTATGCATGCATATGTATGTAACAGATTTATGGATGTAGATACATGGTGAAAATCTCTCACATTTATTTATATGTGTGTGTTATCTTTTTTTATTTCCAAAGTCAATTTTGTCCCTCTTTAAATAGGATATTAAATCAAAGAACATACTATCTCTCCCAATTTTTAAAGGTATTTCAGCTATTTTGGTTAAAGGAATTATTTTAATAAAATAATTAAACAGGACTATAATTCCCTTGCCACATGGATCCCCTTTCCACATCCTCAAATTCTTGAAAGTAAAAGAAAAAAAATATCAAATGGTACAATTCAGATCAGATTCAGTATATATCTAAGAACTGTCCAACATGTTCAACCAGGTAAAGAAACAAAATTTATGTGCTGTGCAAATAGAAATAAAAAAGATTTATGGAGAACATTACCATACAGGCAGCAACACAACACAATAGCAATGAAGCATCAATGAGAATCAAAAAAAGTGAAAATGGTAGGGTTTATGCTTATTTCATTAAAAAGAGCACTATAATCAATATTAAAAATTACAATGGTAATTATATCTTTCCACATAGATTATAAGATGTCTACATACCCATTCATTAGCTGTAATAGTGTAACCTGGATGCATTTATTTGATATAATTAGAATTACAAAATGCAATCCCTTTTACATTACACAAATCCAACCAAACGTTATAATCAGTCAATTGCATTAAGATTACATGTAGTCCTCTTTCATGTAATTGAATCAAATGAGTCATAAAGGTCTCATCTTATCCCTGAAGCATGGTATTAGGAAGGGAGATCCTTTTAGAATGAGCTATATCTAGGTAATTGGCTCCCTTTCAAGCTTCTTAAGCATGACACTAGTGTATCCCATCCATTTTTTGTTGATGACTTGATCTTGTTCACGGAATTTAGCTTAGATTAAGTAGACTTGATAAAAAAAATCTTTTATGACTTTTGTTTAGCATATGGGAGTCAATAACAATAAATTGGGAAAAAAAATTCTTCCATAACATCAATCATAATAGAAGGCAATGATATTAGCATGTTGTCCCACTTCATCATTAACTGATATCAAACTTCTGATACCAAACAATAACACCATACTCTGATACCAATTGATGAATAAAACATAATTTTATTTTCTTGCAAACTTCTGTATAATAAAAAATAATAAACTTCAATGATAATTGTAAATAGGTCAAAATTGTTGGTCCTTTGAGCATCTTTACGGCAATTGGAGTCACAATTATAATTGTAAGCTAAAGGTGTCAGCTTAATACATATGTTCTTCCCCTTCTCATTTTCTTTTCTTCATATATGTTGTTCCTTGGTTTTCTTTCTCTTCTTATATATCTGAGGTGTGAAGTTCTATCTCAAATATGGTAGAAGCACAACCTTTCTCTACTTGCCTTGATACACATCCTATAGATGTCAATCCATTTTTTCTTAAAACTGGACATGTGAAGTGCAATATTTTTAAATTTTTTTGGCATTATTTTCAAAATTTATAAGATCATGTCACTGCTTTACTTTTGCATATCGAAAACTGATACCAAAAAAATAAGCTCCACTCAAGTGAGGTAAACTCAACAGCTTGGTCATTTCATTCTTAAAGTTCCTATATTTTGATGCATAAGCCTCCAAATTTCTATTTTCATCCTCCATTCTTTTTTGAAGCTAGATATAAAGTCATATCAACCCAAAGTGGTCTGATCCAACCCAAATCTATCATCCGCATGAGTAACAAATATATTAACCAAACGGAACCAATAGAATACAGAAGGAAAATGAAAGAAACTTTGAATCAGATACTATAGACTCACTATGTGGATCTAACGAGCAAGCAAAATTAGGAATCTGCAAAAGAAATGGAATATTAAAAAGCTAAAGAAATCATCACTTTTAATTGTCTTTCCCAAGAAAAGGCCTTAGAGAGGACTTAAAATTTTGAAAAATTTATTTCACCTTATGCAAAGGCTATGAGACCCGACAATGGAAAATGGAGAACGAGAGAATGAGCTTGGAGGAATAATGGAGGAGCGAGCAGGGGAGTCAATTGGAGAAGGAGAGAACATGAAGGATGAGGTGCTGACATGGCCCACTATTTGATGACATGGAATGAGTTAAAGGGTTTAAGAAGGTGAGAGGGGTGACCCTCTCATGTCCATTTACTATAAATGGATGAGAGGGGGTGTGAGAGGGGCCATTTCACATCCATTCTCAAGGATGGACGAGAGAGGGAGAGGGGTGAGGGGGACCCCTCTCACGTTCATTTGGCTTAAAATGGATGTGAGATGGTGTCGTTTGCTCCCATAACCGTCTCTTACATCTTTTTTTTTTAATGGATATGGGAGGGGAATGTAATAATACCCCTTTTGCGTTAGTGTTATATTAAAAAGGTGTCTAGTGTCTAGCATCATATATATTTTTTAAGGTGTTAAAATACTCATAAATATTTAAAATGAATGCAAAAATTTTATAATTGTTAAATATAACTAAACATCGTTACATATGCATATGCAAAACATAGTGTGGGACCCATACAAAAAGTAATGATGTTGGGTTATATTTAATACTCTTTTTTTAGTGGATTATATTTAATACTCTTCGTATTTTTGTTTTTATTTTGAATGTTCAAAGGTAATTATGAACCATTAAAAAGTATATAGTGCTCGACGCTCTTAATGTCGATGGGGCTATATATGTCTAATTAACTATCAAGTTATGGTAGGGTTCAAAGAGATAGTCAATATTACACTTGGATAATTGAGTTTTCTCTAACTTTAGGCAAATGCAAAGCTATGGAGCTAATTTAACTAATGGATTGTATTAAGAGGCCTCAGATTTGTTTGGGACTTGGGTTTCAAGCAACGCATTTTAATAACTGATTCAAAAGACCCTTGTAGACAGAATTAATGGAATTATTTCTGATAATCGAATGGTAGTTTTAGTGCTTCTGAAAATTAAGCAGATGCTTGCTTTTTTATTCCTCTATTATTTAATTTCTGTTGTATCGGGGGTTAAAGCAAAAAAAAAAAAGCTTTCCAAAAGCTATAGATCATGTTAAACCATGAAAAGTCTTCATGACAACCTTTCAATTCTTGATTAAAAGATATATATATCAACGGGGTGTCAGAAGGGCCAATTTTCACAATCATAATTTTTATTTTTCAAAATGACAAATTTATTATAGCAAATTCTAAAGTATCGGTTTTTATCAAAATTACTATAATCACAAGAAGAAGAAAAGTTCAAATTTGCTCGGTTAACAAAAACAAAATTAACAACTTCACTTGGTCAAAAAAAAAAACAATCAACAACTTCATTGAAAGATATCTCTTTGGAATTGACAAGTTCATATATAGTGAATTAACAACTACCCTTTTGAAATTGGAAAATTTCTCATAATAATTCAACTTAATTACAGAAATTGATCACTTCATGACAGCAAATTTAGTATAAAATATTTGTATGAGCGATGATACTTGTTCTTTTTTTTTTTTTGGCCAAGATGATACTTGTTCTTTATTACAAGATACTAGAGAAAATATTTATTATAGGTTAATAATGCTGTCCTTTTTTAATGCTTTGATACTGTTTTCATTTGACTCTTTTTTTTTTAGGTTAAAACATGGGTTTAAATATGGGTGAAGTAAAAAATTTCATATTTTCAAACAAAGTTAATAATAAGTGAACAACATCTCTTTAATTCTTATAAAAAAGTTAAAAAAGCCTTGTAAAAAAAAGCAATAAAGGAATTGAAATACCTCTATGTATAACATCTTTTCCTTTTTTTAAAAAAAATTATTTTCAAGTTTCATTTTCACGTGAAAAAATTGGATTTTACTTTGTTCCCAATATATACTCCCTCATGTGTAACTAGCATCACACAATTTATCTTATATTACCCATATTTTAAATTTTTAGAGTTTAATTAAATATCAGTGTAAAAATAATTGGGATAAAATGAATAAATTTTATCTCAAAATTCCATTTAAGGTTAGTTTTATTATTATATTTTTTTAAAATTAATAAATCACATCTTTTGATTCTGATTTTATTTTTTTGCTCTTTCAAGCTTTGTTGAAAAAAGCGGTTGATCTACCCAACCTACTGATTTAACAGGGTTGGATAGGTTAACCTGGTCCCTAGTTCAACTATTGGACCGAGGATCGGTTTCCGATCCGGCTTTTTATATTTTGACTTTTAGAGCTTAACGGTCCTCCGAAAAAAAAAAAAGATGGTTTAAGATTTAATACCTCTATTGTTTAATTTCTGTTGTATTTTCCAGCTTATAAGTCCATCTTCTGTATCGAAAAGGGGGAGAAAAAAGCTTTCCAAAGTCTATAGATCGTGTTAAACCATGAAGATTTTCATGACAAACTTACAATTGTTGATTAAAAGATATATATCATCAATGGGGTGTCAGAAGGGCCAATTTTCTCAATCATCATTTTCATTTTTCAAAATGACATAGCAAATTCAAAACTATCGGTTTAAAGAAGAAGAGTTCAAAGTTCCTCAGTTAACAAAAACAAAATTAACGACTTCATTGAAAAATATTTTTTTTGTAATTGACAAGTTCATATATAATGAATTCACAACTGCCCTTTTGAAATTGGCAAACTTCTCATTATAATTCAACTTCATTATAGAAATTTTTGTAAGAGGGATGACACTTTTTCTTTATTACAAAATACTAGAGAAAATATTTATTATAAGTTAATAATGTATTCCTTTTTTAATGCTTGTTACGCTGTTTTCATTTGACTCTTTTTTTTCCTTTAAAACATGAGTTTAAATATGGGTGAAGTTAAAAATTTTCTTATTTTCAAACAAAGTTGATAATAAGTTAACAACATCTCGTCAATAAAGGAATTCAAATACCTCTATGTATAACATCTTTTCTTTGTTTTTTTTAAAAAAATTACTTTCAAGTTTCATTTTCACCTGAGAAAACTGGATTTTACTTTGTTCCCAATATATACTCCCTCATGTGTAATTACCATCGCACAATTTAAAAAGTACAGCAACCATGGAGCAGAAATTGCAGCTGAAAGCCAATGGTTTTGACTTTTGAAACCTAGTGAGAAAAATGTTTCCCCATAAGTGGATGAACATCTTTGTATATCGTGACATTGAAATTCGAACCGACAAGGAGACTATTGAGCAA
>QFDD01007113.1:0-12907 GCA_006871305.1 Vachellia collinsii
GAGACAAGGGTCAATTCAAGATCTTGAAACTCCACTGATCCATCAATTATTCTGTGGTATCCTTTGTTGGTTTAATTATGGTGATAGGGTGATTGTAGAAAGAAAGGTGAAAGAGAATAAGATGGTAAAGAGAAGAGTAAAGGGAATAAAAGAAACTGAAATTAATGAGTTCCAAAACATAATAAAATAAGATTGAGTTACAAAATGTCTAATTCAAATCCTTAAATATCTAATCCAAATACAATCCTTATGTCTTATAATATTAATCCTAATATCTTATAATATCTAATGCTAATTAGATACTCTAGCCCCTTTAATTATAATAAAATAACAAAATGACACAACTACCATAAGAACTTATTTACAACTTACCTATCTTATGGCAACAAACTGTTATTATGACCTACTTCATGAATGGCTAATAAATGCTGTTTTTGGTTAAAAAAATTGAAGTATTGTTGCTCTGGTACTGCACAATATATAACTTAGCAGTGACTTAATTTGGACTTGTGTATTATATATATGTTTAAATTGTTCTATGGAAGTCTTGTTTCCTTCTTGGGGATTAAAATAGAGGATGATGAAACAGTAGAGACACGGATGGTGTTTGTGTGTGTGTGTGGATGAGGAATAATGCATAAAATGCAATGCAAAGTTTATATTGGGCGTTATATAGAACATGTTTTAGTATCCTAAAGAAAAGTACCTGTCATCATAAAGTAATCTAGCAGTGTGGTTACTTTAGTGACCTAAATGAACTCCACGTATAGTATCTTTATCTCCTTATACTTATTAGATATCCTCAAGCTTCATTATAGTATATACTGATATGGATATAGAGTACTTTTGTTTCTTTCTTCCTTTCCTTTTTTTTAATTGCACTTAGAACTTTATGCGATGAATTCAAGTCTATCCATTTAGGATTATATTAGTGTATTTTGTACTTTATTAGTGTATCGAGTTCCAATAGAGCACAAGGGTATGCAATATTCCTTCAATTAATTTCTTAACTATACTTTCTTAACTATAAGAATTAATTAAATTGTTTGGTACAGTGAAGAAAATGAAAAAGAATTAATTACACAATCTGGTTCTCCCCTTTCATTTGAAAGCTCTGAGGTTTCTAGCAAATTGGTTCATTGGGTTCATATTGGAATGTGTTTTTCTTCATTCAATTGGGTAAGTTGTTGTGGCTTGCATATTCTACTATTTGCATGCATTTTTTTTCTTCAACAATTTTTCGATAGTTCTTAATCCCTACTTCTAGATGCATATTAATATATATATGAAATTTCCATTATTTTCATTTATCTTGTTAATAATCTGAGAAAGTAGAAAGTAGAAGAGCACCAGTTGTACTCACTATGTTACATGCATGTGGATGAGACTAGAGTTTGGTATAGCATTGTGGGAAGATTTGCCGTTGACTTTGAAACATTGAGGAAGAAGCATCTCCCAGCTTTGTTTGCACAACAGCCTGACTTGCATTAGAATTTGGTAAGTTAAATACGAGAGCCTGTTATGAAGATTCTTTTAATTCTTAAATGGTAATAGTGCAAGATTTGTAGCCACTGAGCACCTTGTCACATTCATTGTAAATGAAGCCAGTAATAGATATGTTTACTTAAATGTAGAAATGAGAATGAATTATCATCTTGATGACCTCTATGCACGTCTTTATTAATTAATTAATTTTAGTGATCTCTTTCATTGATGCTTAGTTCTACATTTCATTGCAGGAACTCTTGTGGGGTTCATGTCCTAACGTGGTTACAGATGTGGGATGGCACAACCTATGATAATGCTGGACACACCATGCCAAAATACTCATGAAATGAACTTCGTCAAGTCAAGATTGGATGTCTTTGGCGGCTTGTAACCCATATGAATAACATTATTGCTGATAATGTACTCTACATGAAGTAAGCAACAAAGGAAGAGGAAGAAGTAGATTTATTTGTATTTAGTTGCAACAACCTTTTTTAATTATGTATGTATTGACACATTGAGCAAGTAATATCATTTTGGTTGCACATAATTGCTCCGTTTTAACATTAAAAAGTAATTCCCGACAATTTACAATTTAAACGTTAAATGTGTACTTAAAACTGAAGCAACTTAATTGACAATCCAACTACCATCATTGACAACCTCCCATATTGACAACTCGAGCACCATAGCAATTCGAGCACCAATGTTGAAAGTAAGTGGCTGTCATGGACAACTCTCACATTGACAACTCGAGCACTATAATTGACAACCCGAGTGCAAGTGTTGACAACTTAGTGGCTGTCATTGACAACTATCTCACTACATCGGGGCCAATTACTACATTTACAACTGAAGCACTACAATTGACAATCTAAGCACCACTATTGACAAGTAAGTGGTTGCCATTGACAACTCGAGCACCATAATTGACAACCCAAGTGGAAGTGTTGATAAGTTAGTGCCTGTCATCAACAACTCTAAGATTGACAACTTGAAATACAATATTGAGAAGTTAGTGCCCATCATTGACAACTGCCTCAGTTCATCAGGACTAATGACCACATTCACAACTGAGCCACTATAATTGACAATCTGAGCACGATCATTGACAAGTAAGTGGCTGTTATTAACAATCCGAGAAGTAGCATTGACAAGTTGGTGCCTTTAATTGTCAACTGGAGCACCAAAATTGGATGACCTGAGCACAAAAAATGACAACACACTTAATTGACAAATTAAGTTATGCTAACATTGTTAAGTTTATATTGACAACTTAGAGTCCTTGATTATATGTAGCATAATTACATTGTTCATAATTACAAGTTGTATAACAAAAGCATAAGTACAGCAACATATTACTTTTTACAAGTGCATAATTACAAGTACTTTAACAATCCAGCCAAAAAATTCATATGGGCTGAGGGCCCCATCTAATCAACTCATATATCCAGCTATATCTACTTCCAAAAAGAATGTTGCACTTCATACCTAATTAATACCACTTAAGTTCTATTTCCAAAAAGAATGGTTATCCATATTTGCTTAGCTTGGATTTGGATTCTTGCATGTTTTCACAGTATGTCTAGCCTCATGGCATCTTCCACAATGATAAACTTGTTTATTCTGTGTTTGAGATTCTATCCTTTTCCTCTTTGGCCTTCCTGCAGGCCTTTTAGTTGTTGGTGGATTCAGGAATGTTTCTATCATCATCTGTGTCACTGTAGATGCTATAAGAAATCTCAATTCTTCAAATGTTATGCCTTCCTTAATGATTTTTGTTCTCACACTACCTCCCACATACCGGATATCACCTTCTCCATTTACAAATTTCCCCCCAATATGAATGAAACATAGTAGGTGCTTCCCAGACGTACTTGTTATCTTCAACAACACCCTGCATCAGAAATTTATTACTGACAACTCAACCAGCCATATTGACAACTTTCGAGGCTAATATTGACAACACATTTTTAGTTCATGTATTAGTTGTTATCAGCACAAAAAAGCTTATCATTGACAACTAAACCACTTCTATTAACAACTATCGACGCTTATATTGACAATACATTTTTAATTTACATAACAGTTGTTTTCAGCATAAATGAGCTTTCTATTAACAACTAAACCAGCCCGATTAACAACTACTGAGACATATGTTGACAACACATTTTCAACTCACGTAACATAATTTCTTAAGACACAACATCTTCATCTTTTTCATTCATTCCTCCTGTATACACAGCAAAGCTAAACAGAAACAGAGCATAAGTTATCAGAAACAGAGCATACTTTAAAACCCTAATCAACATACAATCAAACAACAACTTACATCTTAAAGATCACATACGGTTAAAAATGTTTGTATACAATGATCTTATATACACCCAAAAGCTTAAACTAATCAATTTTTAGACAACAATATACACTTTTCAGACTTTATATAGAAAAATAACATGAGAGTTGCCAACCTCCAAGCTTGCAAATCTACTAGGGGAATGGTGCCTCCACCTTAGTAGGGTAGATGATCAATGAAAGAGATGATTTGCATGCTTGACTGTACAAGATGATGGATGATGGAGCAGAGGAGAAAGCGCGTGAAAAATACGAGAGAACGTGTTGGCTCGATAGGTGTTGTTTGAAGCACAAAACCCCTTCTCTTTCCATTTACAGTTCAAATTAAAAAAGGGCAACAAGGTAATTTCACTTCTACAAATAATCTCATTCAAGTCCCATGGGACCCCACTCTAATTTGTTGATTTTGTGGGACTTGATTGTGCTTTTTTCTCTTCCTTGGGACTGCAGTGTAATTTCCCCATTTTTGTCTTCATCCATTTTCACATCAGCTGAAATTGTCGGATGCTCACACCACTCTGTTTCATGCACACCAGCCTCTTGGTCCTTCAGTTTTGCGCCACCTAACTTCTCATATCCACATCCCTCAACGTTTCCTTCTCACATCCACACCGACACACCGCAATCTGTACCCAATCCTTCAAATCTGTTCCAAATCCCACCTTATTACCCATACACTACTCATTTTTCTTACCCATCATTCCTTGCAGCGTCCTCTCCATCTCCCAAAGTCTCGGCTCGTCCCATACCACTATTAAGCTCCTTGAATCAGACCAACTCCATCAAGTTGGATGGAGACAATTTCCTCACCTGGGAGTTCATGATACTTCCAATCGTGCGAGGACATCGTCTTGAAGGGTATTTAACAGGCGCAAAAGCCATTCCCCTTGAATATCTCTTAGATCTGTTGAAGAGATTTATCCCAACCCAGCATACGAAGACTGGCAAGCCACAGATTGGATTATCCTTGGGTGGTTGCTCAGTACAATGACGCTGGAAATTGCCTCTCAGATGACACATTGAAAATCTCCTGCTGCACTGTGGAAATCAGTGAAGGAGTACGTTGGAGCCAACACTAGATCCAGAGTCACCTTCTTGAAGGGTGAATTCCAACGTTCACACAAAGGCTTTCTTAAAATGAAAGAGTATCTTACTAAGCTGAAGGGTCTCTCTGATAGTCTCACGCTTGCTGGCTCCCTTATAACCATTGCAGACCTCATCACTCAAACCCTTGCAGGCCTTGACAATGAGTATACTTCCATTGTTGTGATGTTGTCGGAAAAAGACAACCTTAGTTGGACTGATTTACAGTCTAAACTCCTCACTTATGAGTCTCGAATGGAACAAATCCACTCTACCTTATTATCTGTTTTACCTAATGCTTTTGCAAATTTGTCAGTGCAGTCACATAACCAGAACAAATTTGCTGGAACTAGCTGGCGTGGCAGAGGAGGTAGAAGGGGCAGAGGCAGAAATAGTCGTAACTATGGCAGCAGTGGCCGAATTAATGGAGGACAAAAATATGACAAATATTGTCACCTTTGTGAAAAACATGGACATGAGATTTTGGATTGCTGGCATAGGTTTGACAGAAACTATAAAGGACCCAGGAAGAATGAAAATGCCTCTGTATTCATAGCAAACTCTACGACAGTTGTAGACCCTGCCTGGTACTTGGACACAGGAGCAACCCATTATGTGACTCACTCCAGAAAATGTGAACACTGGAAACATGAATACAGGTATAAATTCTCTCCTTGTTGGAAATGGTCAGTCTCTAAAAGTTGTGAAATCAGGAAACTCAAAGCTTATATGTGACAATCCCACTAGAGCTTTAAAACTTGATCATGTTCTTGTTGCACCAAAAATTTCAAAGAATCTGATTAGTGGATACAAACTGACCAATGATAATTTCAATGTTTTCGTTGAAATCAACTCACATGGGTGCTTTGTGAAGGACAAGAAGAGGCATGAGACTTTGCTACAAGGTGTGGTAACCAGAGGAACAGATCAAGGACTATACAAGATTGAAAACGATGTCATACCGGCCACAACATCTGCTACTACTGCTAGTTTTGTTTTTGCTAAGAACTATTCTGACTTAGAGAAGAAGTGTAAAGCTGGTGCTTTTATTTCAGTAGTTGAATCATGGCATAGAAGACTTGGTCATCCATGTAGTCGTGTTTTACATCAAGTACTTAGGGATTGTAATGTTGCCATGAAATCTAATACAGAATTTACTTTTTGTTACTCTTATCAACTTGGAAAATCACACAAGCTTCCTTTTTAATAGTCTGATTCTCATGCTTTAAATCCACTAGACTTAGTTCACATAGATTTATGGGGCCTTGCACCTATTAAATCTACTTCAGGATTTTAATACTACATAAGCTTCTTGGATGATTCCACCATATTTACATGGGTATATCCTTTAAAAACAAAGGAAGAAGCTCTCTCAGCTTTCATTCATTTCAAGAACATGGCTGAAAATCAAACTGATTGGAAAATTAAAATCCTCCAAAGTGACTGGGGAGGCGAGTTTAGGTCCTTTAAATCTGTCCTTGACACTCATGGAATTATTTTTTGACATTCATGTCCTTACACATCTGTACAGAATGGTCGAGTTGAGCAAAAACATAGACACATTGTAGAGATGGGCCTGACTCTACTTGCTCAGGCCAAAATGCCTCTCCATTATTGGTGGTAAGCCTTTTTTATTGCTGTATATTTGATCAATAGATTACTTACTCCAATTTTGCAGAATTCTTCACCCTTTGAGAAACAGTTTGCCCAAAAACCTACTTATACTGGTTTCAAGACGTTTGGATGTGCATGTTTTCCTTGTCTTTGGCCATATAATCAGAATAAATTTCAGTTCCATAGTACTAAATGTGTGTTTCTTGGATATAGTGGTTCCCACAAGGGATATAAATGTCTCAGCTCCACTGGAAGAATTTACATCTCACGCCATATTGTATTTAACGAGGAAGTTTTCCTTTTGATAGTAGATTCTTGAATCGAACGTAGCCACAACAATATCAACTGGTTGACACTGTTCATGATGCCTCTGAATTATTTCAAGATACTGATGATATTTCTCATTTGCAGGACGCAAACCTGATCTTGAATCAGCCACAAATTAGTGATGATCAATCTGTGCCTTCGTCTCCTCAACACCAACCAGATTTTCAAAACTCTCCCTCTCCTATATCCTCACCTACTGAACCACAACTGCCATCTTCACCTACTTCATCCAACCATATTTCTTCTTCTAATCCCACATTACCTAATTCTCCACATACAGACCTGCCTGATTCCTCTCCTTTATTACCTCCTTTAGACTTACCTAGCCAACCACCTCACACATCTCAAAACACTCACCCAATGAAAACTTGTAGCAAGCATGGAATCTTCAAGCCAAAAGCCCTGTATATAGGATTAACCTACACTCCAGAAAATACACCATGTACAACCACCAAAGCACTTCAATCACACCATTGGAAACAAGCTATGATTGATGAATTCACAGCCCTTCGGAAAAATCAGACTTGGACACTAGTCCCACAGCCTAACAGACAGACTATAGTGGAGAACAAGTGGCTTTTCAAGTCAAAATTTCACCCTGATGGTACCCTTGCTAAGAGGAAGTCTAGACTGGCTGCAAAGGGATTTCAACAAACTGAAGGTATTAATTTTGATGATTCCTTTAGTCCAGTAATTAAAGCAACAACCATTCGAATTATCCTTTCTCTTGTTGTCTCTCTAAATTGGGAAATTAGACAACTTGACATAAATAATGCCTTTTTGAATGGCATTCTTAGTGAACCTGTCTATATGGAACAACCAGAAGGATTTGTTGATTTACTAAGGCCTCACTATGTGTGCAAACTGTCAAAGGCTCTCTATGGCCTTAAACAAGCACCTAGGGCATGGTTTGATCGTCTCAGAAATACATTGCTAAGTTAGGGATTCTCAAATTCCAAGAGTGACATCTCTTTGTTCATTTACTCTGATAAAACATAGATTCTAATGATCTTGATATATGTTGATGATATATTAGTTACAGGAAGCAATCCTCACAGCCTCAAGTGTTTCACTCAAAAGTTGAACAACATCTTCTCCTTGAAAGACCTTGGTTCACTGCATTATTTTCTTGGAATTGAAGCACATAGAGACAAATCTGGTTTGTATCTTACTCAAGGAAAGTACATAACTGATCTGCTGACCAGATTTGAAATGAGCAATGCATCACCATGTAATACACCCATGGCAGCTCACAAGTCTCTCTCAATACACTCAGGTGAGCCACTCAAAGATCCTTCTCAATATAGAAGTGTAGTAGGTGCCTTACAATATCTATGTAATACTCGACCTAATATAAGCTATAGTGTTGGAAAATTGAGTCAATTTTTATCTAAACCTACCATTGAACATTGGAAGGCTGTCAAACGTGTGTTGAGATACCTTAGAGGGACTGTTCATCATGGCATTCACATTAAGCCGACTGTGCTGTTTGATATTGTAGCTTACTCAGATGCAGATTGGGCATCTTGCCCTGATGATAGATGTTCAGTTGGAGAATATTGTGTTTTTCTTGGTGATTCACTTGTGACCTGGTCATCAAAGAAACAGAAGGTAGTTGCTAGATCAAGCACTGAATCTGAATATCGATCATTAGCCAACACATCTATAGAATTATGCTGGATCAAGTCTCTACTATCTGAGTTGAATCTTAACATCAAATGGGTTCCAATTATTTGGCGTGATAATACAAGTGCAGCAGCATTGGCATCCAATCCAGTGCACCATGCAAGGACAAAACATATTGAGATAGATGCCCACTTCGAAGGGACCAAGTAATGTCAAAGACCCTTACAGTGCAGTATGTTCCCACAGAATATCAGATTGCTAATTGTCTCACGAGGCCACTTCATCATGCACGGTTTTGCTATCTAAGAGACAAATTGGGTGTCACTATAGCACCTTTGAGAAGCCATGTAGAAGCTGATGAGACACATCAAAGGAAGAGGCAGAAGAAGGAGGTTCAAAGTAAAGGAAGGAGTTAAGCATAAAGTTTTGTGTAATATATGTATACATGTAATTCAAATATTGTAATGTCTAGAATATTTATCTTGTGCAGACAAGTGTCCATGTATTATTGGTCTACCTCATATATAAATAGCAACGCACACACCCAGAGGAGATTCATTCCAGGAGCTTATTATTATTTTATAGTTGTTTCTATTGGGAGAATGAAGACTTGCAGGTGATACGATAAATGTACACATGCCTCTAATAATATGTATGTATATGCGTGAATATATGTATGTATGCATGTATTATATTTTAAGTTTTGTGTTTCAAATCACTCACTCTAATTCTTCAGTTCTGGAGATACGGTTTTTCAATCCCCACGTTCACATTTGACTCAAAAAGAATTTACCACGCTTGTTAAACCAGACATTTGGCTGGATCTGTCGGCGAATGTTTATTTGTTACATTCTTATATTCTATTTTAATATTAATAACTAAGGTTTTAATTATGTTAATAACTTAGGTAATAGATGCTTTTGTTGAGATATTAACCTATGATGAGCAAAAGAAAACTGCGCCTTCGAATTGGTATCATCCCGTGATATTTTTGGTGATTTCATATTCCCTTTTTTTAATTATATGATCTATGTCGATAGTTTTTTTAATTTAAAACTAGTTCATTGGCAATATTTTTTAATTTACCATTCATCCATGAGGTGATTACAGAAGAGGGCAGCACTCGCACGTGATTTGCATGACTTCAAGGACTTTGTTGTGAAGCACAAAATGAGAGAAAATTATGTTTACCCCGAAATCTCTTGAGAAGAGACGTGTTTTCAACTCCTCAAACAAAAATTTCTTTATCAACATGATTACCGTTTTTTTTTCCGTTGTATATCAATTTTGATTTGTGTTACCTATTGCAAATAATAGGTTTTTATTTCTGTTCACATTGGATAAGAGTTACGTGGACATTTTTATTTATATATTATCGATTTAAAGATTATAAGAGATTGAAATATGGGATTCTTTGCCCACATTTGTGGCTGAACGAGAACCTATTAAGACGACAAAAAGATTTGTGTGTTAAATAATTGTAACATTCTTAATATTATTAATTATTAGAAAATTCCCAATAAGACACGGTTGGTGTAGGTTTTAGAGCGTACCTAAATGTGCAGATTAGTTACTCTTGGTACCCACACGAACCAGATCACTAGTTGGGATTCGGGTTGTTATACACAGCAAATGCACAGAGATAGAAGAGCTTTTGGGAACCAGGAAATTGCAATAGTTTTTCCGTCTGGAAAAAGAACCTTTTTAGTTCTGTCCAACATTCTCTATAAATAGAGAATTATATAATGTAAAAAGAAAAACTGTCTTGCACGTTCCCGGATGAAAAAACTGTTCCCACTCATCAATTTAAATTTAAAATTCAAAAATTAAATAGTATAGGGATTATTACACTTTACAACCCCATATTTTTTTATTATCACATTTTTGCCCCCACATCATTGGATTTGGCCTAATTCACCAAGGGTGGATTGACCCATTTTCCAACATCGCCCACTCACACTTGGTGGATTAGTTATTGTGGATCTAAATGCTCACTCTTCATCTCTTCATACTAGGTGTTTTGCTGTGACCGCATGGGCATGACGTCACATAGGCGCTTGTACTAGAAATCCTCCTTTTCAGGACCAGCACAAAGCAACCTTATTTTGTGTAGCATAAATTTACAATATTGCCTCAAATATCCTAGATTTACCAATATGCACTTTCATATGGCAAGTCTAATCCCTCTCGAGTTAGTATAAAACTCAGACTGCGCTTCTCATATACATAGTGTCTACACTTATGTAATCGCCAAAGCGAATTACATAAGGGACATGTCTCAGACACCAGCATAGGTGTGCATACTCCAGGTAATCTTCCTTTCGCCCATGTATCACTTTGATATACATTAATCGCTTTCCTAACATAACACTTTAGATCATATTCATAATGACAAAAAAGGATATATGTTAAGGTAGCAGGCATTAATGTACACCTCCATGATCATGTCAAAGTCAAAGGACATTTGATAAGGGTTATTCCCTTTTCGAGACTCACACAGCAATGAAGCAGGGATTTATTCATTTGCTTCTCGTTTGCGGTACTTCTAGCACATGTGGTATGAATCACATGCTACGGTGTTACTCTTGTATTATAAGAGCGTACGTCGTTTTAATTTTCTTTACTAACACCGTACAGATTTTAGTTTAGGTACTTCCAGTATCTAAACCCAAATTCTCCACCTCTACCTTTGACGTCAGTATTGGAGAATTTGTTATCTGGCAACAGGCTTCATGGAAGCGGGCATCCATGACTCGATCCAACATTTATTTATTTATATTATATGGATCTCATCTCGATATGCTACACTTTTATCGAGGCGACATAACTTGTGTTTCATGCTAACTCTGTTAGCTTTTCAACCATAAACACAAAAGTCTCATCTTTGCACACTATTTCTTAGTGTCAAAGGCGGTTGTTCGTGTGAGAGAACTAACCTCAACTGCCTGTACGACATACTAGACATTGCATACACATAAAATCATAATTAGTAATAAAGAAACATTTTCATTGATTACAAATATGAACATCTTACAATGTTTTTCAAATATTACATTTTGCGCATCCCAATAGCTTTCACATGCTTATCAAATACTTCCTTAGCTATAGGTTTGGTCAAGGGATCAGTGACCATGCTTTTGGTCGAAATATGTTGTACAGTGACAACTTTCTTTGCTATATAATCCCTTACAAAATTGTACTTGATATCTATGTGTTTGGTTTTGCTATGGTACTTGGGATCTTTCATATAGGCTATAGCTGTAGTGTTATCACAATGCACTAACACAGGATTGGTACTTTCATTTCCAAATCCAAGGTGTTCTATAAATCTCTTTAGCCATATTGCCTCTTGTACTGCTGCAGTGCATGCCACAAATTCAGCTTCCATAGAATGTAAGGCAATACACGTTTGCTTCTTGCTACTCCAACATATGGCACCGTTGTTCAGCAAGAAGGTATAGCCAGAGGTTGATCTTCGCTCATCTCCATCTCCGCCTAGGTTAGCATCGAAGTATCCAACTAAGCGTAGATCATTTCCTTCGTAACATAGGGCGTAATCAGATGTGCCCTTCAAGTACCTCAATATCCTTTTCATTGCTTTCCAATGGCATTCTCCTGGGTTGGATTGGAATCTACTTACCAATCCTACTGCAAAACATATATCTGGCCTTGTACACAACATTGCGTACATCAAACTTCCAACAGCGCTAGCATAGGGGACTCTTTCCATTCTCTTCTTGTCCTTTTCAGTTTTAGGACACATTTCTGAACTCAAGGTTACTCCGGAAGCTACTGGGGTATCCATGGGATTACAGTCCTTCATATTGAATCGTTCAAGAATTTTATTAATGTAATTCTCCTGTGAAAGAGAGATAATTCTTTTAGAACGATTCCTTCGGATTTTAACCCCAAGTATGTATTCTGCTTCACCCATGTCTTTCATCTCAAAGTTTGATAAAAGCCATTCTTTCACAGTTATAATCGAATTCAGACTATTTCCAGCCAATAGTATATCATCTACATATAAGGATAATATCACAAAATTACCCTCAAGTTGTTTGACGTAGACATAGTGGTCTTCCTCAATCATCTGGAAATCATATGAGGTTATCGCTCTGTGAAACCTCAAATACCACTGTCTGGATGATTGTTTCAGCCCATAAATAGACCTCTTAAGTTTACAAACTTTGTTTTCATTCCCTTTTATTATGAAACCTATTGGTTGTTCCATATAGATTTCTTCATCCAAGTCACCGTTTAGAAATGCAGTTTTTACATCCATTTGATATAATTCCAAATCTAAACTGTTTACTATTGCTAGAATAAGTCTTATTGAGTTGAAGCGCACAACAGGTGAAAAAGTATCCTCATAGTCTATACCTTCCTGTTGTGTATACCCCTTAGCAACTAAACG
>QFDD01007114.1:0-11766 GCA_006871305.1 Vachellia collinsii
AATATATTATATATAATTATTTTTATAACTACATAAATTCCGAATTAATTTTTTAACCCGGTTCCTCGTGCTATTAATAGGGTCATGTGCTTTGGTAGATAGATTCATACGTATTTTGGGGTCAAGAAACATGTCGTTATCGTCCTCTTTGGTCATCAATTGCATTTAAAAAACCTGCGTCCAACATGTCAATTCAAGTATTTAAATCAAAGCAAGAAAAATTCCGTTCTCTTTTTCATCTAAATTCCAAGCCACATGCTTAGTTAAACCAATGAAAAATAACTTTCCAGACTTTAAAGCAGCATCATTAAGCCATGACGCTCAATAATAACACATACATTAAATACAGGAAAGTAAATACGATATGGGATTCCTTGTGCCTCCATTTTTTTTTCCACTGAATATGGAAATATATATCTGGCATTAATGAATTAATTAATGAAAGGTTCACATTATGGAAGTTGCTCTTCAAGGTTCTAAGGAAGCAGCATGTTGTTTTGCAGAAGGAGATCTATTGAAAGTTAAAGGCTTTATATATTTATATATGCCAGCCTTTTGCCACATGCTTATGTCCCAGATCCGACCCTGCCGCTCATAATATAAATTTCTTGTCTTTTTCTTCCCTTATCTGAATATTTCATCCCCGAGTACAGATGCCTTTTCAATGCCAAAAAGCCATGTTTGAGTGACTTTAAGTCAATCTATCTAATTGTAGTCTAGCCTCTTTTATATAACACTTTGCTTTATATATTCTTAAAACTATCAATATCAATTATGTAATAATATTCGAACTCAAATTAAAAAAAGGAAAGTAATATATACGATTCTTTTTTTTTTTTTGCCTTAATATCCTATTCATGTCTAATCTCAGTCTTCCAGATTTGTTGATCTGGCAGACACTCTCTCACTCATTACATTGGTAGTCCCATTAATTGCTTCGCTTCATTATATCTTAATTGGTGGACGGCCGGTGAATTCACTATACTTTCCCTCATAAATTTGCCTCTAACTTATGGTTGCTCTTAAATTTTGTAATTCTTTTGGTATTTGGCCAATTCAATGGCTAATGTTTGGTTCTCTTAGATACACCCTTATGTTACATCTAAGTCGATCATCAATTACACAGTATCAGTCAGTGAAAAGAACAGAAAAATCTCTCATTTTTTAATTGATTAGCTTCATGACTTCTCCACCCAAATGACCAATTCAAACTGTTGAGGAATTTATGAAGTTCCCACATCTTCCAACATGGTAGGGTAACCCAAAGGAATGGGCTTTCCCCTCTCCAGCCTGTCCCTAAAAACCTACACTCCAAAGTCCAAACTGCAGGAGAAGATCTGGTTTCTCCATAATTCTTTCCACACTGTGACATACAGTTGTATTTGTTAGTATTCTAGCTCATAGCAGATCCAGCATCTTGTGTCTCAGAGAACCTTATGAAATGACTCGAAAGTTTATTATTATTTGTCTTTCACCACCGACACCCCCACAAGTAGTGTATGAGCAGGAATTAGTTGTCCCTTCCCCCACCTTTGGCATTTATTTATTGCAATAGAAATTTCAGGTCAGATATTCAATCCCCCAGTTTCCGTATAGACCGTATCATTCTATCCGTATGCATTATTGCAGACCCACATGACCCACCACTAGTCTTCCCTTTTGGTGGGGGCATTATAATGATATAACATAAATAGTTAGTGCCACATGATTCCCCCTTGTGACTTCCCTTGGATGGTTCTGACTTATCTTCAAACATACTGGTAGTTAGATCAATGCAAAAAAAAAAAAAAAAACACTTAAATAACGAGTAACAGATTATAACTGTAGCGGTATTAACCTCACTTATTGTCGGTGACTTTGAATTTTAACAGGAGCATACGCAATCATACGGAAAGAAGGAACCTGGGTTTCTTCTCATGTGTGACTGGGAATCCAATTGATGACTGCTGGCGCTGTGACAAGCTTTGGCACAGGCGGCGAAAGAATTTGGCCAATTGTGGGATTGGTTTTGGACGTAATGCCATTGGTGGCCGTTATGGAAGGTTCTATATTGTGACTGATCCAAGAGATGACGACCCTGTTAACCCAAGACCAGGTACCCTTCGCCACGCAGTTATCCAAGACAGACCCTTGTGGATTGTGTTCCAGAGGGACATGGTTATTACTTTAAAGCAAGAACTTATAATGAACAGCTTCAAGACAATAGATGGTCGTGGAGTGAATGTGCATATTGCTTATGGGGCTTGCATTACTATTCAATTCGTCACCAATATCATCATCCATGGTTTACACATCCATGACTGTAAACGTACTGGTAATGCAATGGTTCGTAGCTCACCAACTCATTATGGTTGGAGAACTATGGCTGATGGAGATGGGATCTCCATATTTGGTTCAAGCCATATTTGGATTGACCATAACTCACTGTCTAATTGCGCTGATGGCCTTATTGATGCAATTATGGGCTCCACTGCTATTACCATTTCCAACAACTACTTCACCCACCACAATGAGGTAATTGATTTTCCTCTAGTCCTCTTATTTCTAGGATTAAGATTTTATATACTCATTGCTTTTCAATTATATACAGGTAATGCTACTGGGTCACAGTGATTCATATGTAAGAGATAAGCAGATGCAAGTAACCATTGCCTACAATCATTTTGGGGAGGGTCTTATCCAGAGAATGCCGAGGTAACATTCTTTTTTATGCAAACTCTCAATTACTAGTAATTCAACAAAAAAAAAATCTCATTGCTAGTAATCTTCTTGATCTTGTAGGCAGATGAGATATAAGGTAGATAGACCATAAGCCTTATTAAGCTACTGATGCGAGAGGAGATGCAGAATTGATTTGAAAATAATTTAATGGCTTTGTTAAAACTTATATCAATAATGAGATATGAATATATAGCATGGGGTTTGGCCTCTTCAACCTTTTACTTATCTTTCTTTTTGTGGCTTTTCTTTTTTGTTATGCAGATGCAGACATGGGTATTTCCATGTGGTTAACAATGACTATACTCACTGGGAAATGTATGCAATTGGCGGCAGTGCTAATCCCACGATTAACAGCCAAGGCAACCGATACCTCGCCCCTCGAAACCGTTTCGCTAAGGAGGTAAATTCTTCAACCGTGAATCTTACTCCCAGAGACATGGCAGTATAGATATAAAACAGTAAAAATATTGAACATTTGGCATGTGGGTCAGGTAACAAAGAGAGTGGAAACGGACTCAAGGATATGGAGGCATTGGAATTGGAGGTCAATGGGAGACCTTATGTTAAATGGAGCCTATTTCACTTCATCAGGAGCAGGTGCTGCAGCAAGCTACGCCAGAGCCTCCAGTTTAGGGGCAAAGTCTTCTTCTATGGTTGGTGTCCTTACTTCTGGAGCTGGTGTTCTTAGTTGCCGCAGGGGCTTCACATGTTAAAATCACAAAACAAAGAAAGAAAGAGAAAAGGTTTTCATTCTTTCTCCTACTTGAAGATTGCATTTATTATGGAGATATGTAGAGTGAGAGATTGTTACTTGTCGTCACATACCCTCTTTGTCCTTCCCATTATTAAGGTGTTGGGAGAAACTGTGTAATTGTAAATTTTACATGTCTCCTATTAAAGAAGCCAGTAGTTTTTCCCAACTCTCTGAATGCTCCTTCTACAGAACTCTTCTCTTCGATTATTATCATTGTATGACCTTCTTTAGAGAGAAAACTCTTGATCTTGATTTGTTCCAAAGGTGTAGAGGAGAGATGTATTACTATAATAGTCATTTGTGCACTTTCTTCAAATTTAATTTTAACTTTCTTGCACTTTCGCCTTGTCATATCTTTCATTTTAAAATAAGGTTAATATTTATATTATATCCTTTCAGCTTTAAATACGGCTGGTCAATATTGATCGATTAAATGCACATATTACTTTGTATGGGTGTCAATGGAATTATTATATGTAGACATTTTTTTTAGAATAAGTTCTCTTATTTGTGATTTTTTATTAGTACGTTATATTAACTAAATTGGAAAATATTACTGTTAACAAAAACATATGTCATAATGATAAGCTATATCAATATCAATACATATAATAAAATTTGTATATAATTGCATTATATATAAATTACTCCATGGCTTATCTCAAAAATGATGAAAGATATACGTATCATAATCTTGTAAGACTAGGGGGTAAAAAGAAGTAAAATAGTAATTCAAAGTTTGATAAATAACTAACTTCTCTTAAATTTAAAATTCAACCCATCAATAAATGATAACAGTATTAACTGTTTGTGCAGTATTAAAAATGAGTTTGTCAGTATGATTATACTCATCACAACACTCATCAATGAGATTAGATCATCTAATTCTATAAATACATTCTTGAAATTTCCCACTTAAAAAAATGCATAAGAGTTTAGATGATTTCCAATACCTTCCATCCATTTCTCATCCCATTTCAGAGAGAGATAGACATCAAATTTATGGAAACTATCACTCAAAAGAGTCACATATCTACTATTTAAATGGATCACAAATACTCTCTGTCTATCTCTTTCCAAAATCTTACGAAAAAATTGGAGAGAAAGAAAGAAAGAAGAAAGGATCCAAATCAAAAACAGTCACAGCACAGAATAAAAGGACATAATCTAATTGGCATGCTGATATGTAAAATTTAAATTCAAAAAGGGGTGCCACTGCCACTTCTTGTTTCTGTAGGGCTATATAAAGCAGACCTATTCCTAGGCCTATTCTCCTCCAACTGTCTCACAACTTCCTCCATGCTTGGTCTCACTGAAGCCACTGGGGCACAACATCCCATTGCTACCTTCAATGCTTGCACCAATCCATCTTCCATTGGACTCCTTATCCCTTTCAGAAGTTCCACATCAAACACTTCCATTGTTGTCTCCTCCAACACTGCCACTTTCACCATGGAAGGCAGATCCACGACCTCCCCGCTCCTCCCATTCTTACCCGGTTTCTTCCCTATCAATATCTCCAACAGTAATATCCCGAATGCATAAACATCAGTCCTTGAGTTGCATTTCTTCATCTTTTGTAGCTCTGGAGCCTTGTAGCCATCTGTTTTCGCGAGCGCGACCATTTCATCAGCTACAGCAGGAATCATTAGCTTGTCCAGCCCAAACTCAGTGAGCCTGGCAATGAAGAACTCGTCAACTAGCACATTCTTGGATCGTACATTCCCATGAGTGATTGGAACATCAAGTCCTGTGTGAAGATAAGCTAGTCCTCTTGCTATTCCCAATGCAATCTTGTGTCGCCTGGCCCAGTTTAGCACTGGTTTTCCAGCTTTAGTTTCTGTGGTAGGATGGTAAAATTGTAACACTTTGGTCAATGCGAAAAAATATTTAACTTCATCAACCATTTGCAATTATAGTTTGTTTTTTCTTTCCATTTCTAAGAAAATGAAACATATTACATCAAGCTATTAAGTGATCACAAAAAAAGTGACTCTACTAGCAGATAGGATAGTGGTCAATGAGGAATCCACTCTTCCATTACGAGAGGGATAAAGGGTAACCATTTTTTGGCCCTTTTCTAACGGAATTGTAACCTTCAATATATAAACTATCTAAAAACTATATTCAGAAAGATTGTTTAGCAAAAGTGCGATAAACAGAAATGGCAGTCAAGCAAACATTGTCATTGAAAAATACAAAAAAGCAACACCTACTAGACTATGGGCTTATTGAGATCACACTATCTGGACAACAATAACACCATCACGATACTAGACCTTGATCAAATAGCCAATCATCTTCCTCTTATGAATAAAATCACAGGAGAAATTTGATCCAACTCAAATAGTGGAAGAAATTAACCCACAAGATCTCCATGGACAGCCATTTTTCCATTATCAGGCATTTACTTTTCTCCTAAGGCTGAGGAAATAATCTCCATGGACAGCCATTTTTCCATCATCAGGCATTTACTTTTCTCCTAAGACTGAGGAAATAATCTCTCCACATTTCAATTTCAATTTTGAGATAGTCCCCAAGTCTCACATGAATGCTTTGAATTGCAGAATCTTTGATCAAATTAGACACTTGACAAGGGACTCCAAGAGAAAATGAAAGCGATTTGCAATAGAAAACCATGTAAGCATATACACTAATGGCAAATATAAAAGTACTTAAGGGAAATCAATAGCATATAATTTCACATTGAACATACCATGTAAAAGATCATGAAGAGTTCTGAGAGGAAGATAGTCATAAATAAGAAGCTTCTCTCCTCTCTTCCCCTGATAAAATGCTCTCAAAGGAATCAAATTCTCATGCCGAATCCTTCCCAATTGCTTAATAACAGGCAAGCACGATGCCCTATCCTTGCAGCTACCTTCTCTCAATAACCTCAAAGCAATGGTTCCTCCATCAGCAAGCTTTGCCTTATAAACAGTCCCATAACATGTCTTCTCCATAACTTGTCCCGTTGCATTCAAGACATCATCTAATGACAAATTCTCACCACCTTGGAACAACATAAGCTTCCCTTCACCACCACCTATGGCACCATTACCACCACCATTTTCTTCATCATCATCATCTTCATCTTCCTCCAGCTCATCTTCACTTTCTCCCTTACCCTTCCTCCTCTTATTTTGCATATACCCAATAAGCAAAGAAACTAAAACCACAGCCGCAGTCATGAGAGTGATAACTATACCAGCAACTGCACCAGAGCTCAATCTAGCAGTTCCACTACAAGGTCTTAAAGGTACCCCACACAAGCCAGGGTTATTCCCTTCAAAAACCTCCACACCAAATTTGGATGATTCACCAAAAGTAGGTAAAACCCCGCTAAAATTGTTGTGAGCAAGATTCAGTTTCTCTAGCCTATTTAGCCCAGCTAAGCTCTGAGGAATAGAACCCGTAAACATATTATTTCCTAAGTCAAGCTGTTTCAGCCCACCAAAATGTGTGATGAATTCAGGAAAAACCCCAGAAAAGTTGTTGTTGCCTAAATCAAGAAATTGCAGATTCTTGCAAGAAGATTCGGGCAATGCCGGTTCAGGAAGAGACCCGGAGAACATGTTGCCATTGAGTCTAAGAGAAACGAGCTTATCACACAAATTCCAGATCGACGGTGGTAAAGCTCCACTCAGCATATTGTCATCCAAAACGACATCGTTAAGTGAGGAACCATACCCAAGCTCAATAGGAATTGTCCCTTTCAACGAATTGATGTTGAGGTAGAGACTCTGAAGCATAGGAAACTCTGCAAGCTCCCTAGGAAGAGAACCAGAGAGATTCGCAGAAGGAAGCTGAAGAGAGAGTAAACGTAAAGAGGGGTCTCTGAAAAGCGACAGATTGGACCATTGCGGTGAAGACAAGCCATTGCATGGCAGGGGAGAGCCATTTGAGAAAACCCATTTGAGTCCCCTCCATTGGCAAAGAGGTATAGAGGAATTCCATGAAAACAAGACGAGGTTATCGGCGTTACCCTGGAGGGTAGCTCTGATTTTACCCAATAGCAGCTCGACATCCGAAGAAGAGGATGGAGAAGGAGGAGGAGAAGAAGGCGGCAAAGAGGCAGCAAAGGCACTAGATTTGCCGGTGTAGTAGCTGCAGAATAAGAAGGTAAACATGAAAATGTAGAGAGGGGAAAGCTTCGTCACCGCCATGAATGCAGTGAAGACGCAGAGGGGAAAGGTGGTAGTGGGAGCGAGCCTCAAAGGAGGATGGACGCTCTCTTTTTCCGGAAAGTTGACAGACAGTTGACTATTAGTAAGCTAGATGTCTAGTATTTCAACGGCTGTGATTCAATCCACTCATGTTCGATCGGATGGTTGTAATTTATTCACCGTTAGTTAAAACTTTTACGAACGTTGATTACTAGGTTAACAGGTGTGGCTTAGGGTTTGTTTGGGAAGTAACAAAACCTAAGTTTTAAACTTTGGTTTCACAGAATCTGAGGTTAGTATGTGAGAGAGTTTTATCTCGGCTTGTGTGAAAGTGATTTTGGGAAGTGTTTCCCAAACAAGCTCTTAATGTTAAAAGAAGAAGAAGAAGAAGAGGAGGAGGAGGAAGAAGAAGCTTAATCCCTACATGCTTTGAGTGTAAACATAAAATTATGCATCATTTCATTTAGAGCAATTAATTTTTTTACTGTTGCTCATGTCAATAGCATTAAAAATTCTAACATTAAGTCCTACAAAATAGTACTCTTTCCAATCTTAAATAAATACAAAACACTTTTAACTAAATATAATTGATTAAAGAAGTTAGTTAAAGGTAGTTAGCAACATTCATATCTTCAAAAATCATACTTTCTTTTTAAACATACCCTTACTTGATGTTATTGGAATTAGTGGGATAATGTGTAGGTTCTATTTTCTCATTTGACTTCTATTTGACAATAGATCATAAATGCTGCATCATATTCTATTGAAAGTCCTATATCCAAGTCAATAGAAAATGTGGTAAAAGATTGTCTTAGAAGCAAAGGGAATAGCATAAATAAAAGAAAATAATTGAAATCTCTCAAAATCATTTTACTGTATTGTTTGCTAAGACGGTCTAAGGTAATCTTTGTTTAAGATGCTATCAAATATTAAACACGAACATTTTTTATCTGAATTTAAATATTAATTTATCATGTTGTGATTGAGTTAGATCCAACTCTGGTTGGAAATCATTATTGAATTTGAAAGTAAAGCATTCTTTCAAAATATGACTAATACAACAAATATAAGAAGATGGTGTAATTACCCGAGGGGAATTTGGTCTAGTGTAAAGGATTATTTCCTTACAATACAATGAACCAATATTTAAATTTTTGTCAGGAAAGATACCAGTATTTAATATGCGATAATACTTAAAACATGATATTACTTCTAATATGAGAATACTTGTAATAAAAAAAAGATTACATAATTATTTTAATCCTAATTCTAGTTCAATTTATGTCAAAACAAAGTTTTCATACATGTTTTTAAGTCAGCCTAAAAAGAGGGGTTTGTTTAGAAGTGAAGTTCATCATCCATGAGCTATGACTTCAAATAATTAATACTGCCTCTGAACTCTTTGAAAATAAAAAAGAGTAGACATATTACTAAAATAGAAAACATGAATAAATAAAGGAAACAAGGAGACATTGGCATTTGAATATTCAATAATTTTGTTGTGCTTTGCTTTTTTTGAAGCTTTGCATTATCATTTTGTGTGTCTTTGCACGCTTCCCTCTCACTTCGGTTGCTTCTTCTTCTTAGTTTGCGCTCTCTAAGGAACAATGTTCATTTCCTCTCAAAATTACATCATGAGACCCACAAAATTTCACACATTTATTTTTTAAAAATTACCACATTTATCCCACAAACCAACTTGATTCAATTGTGCAGTTCCAAGTCAATGCTCTATCATTTCAATGGACATGCGATGCATTGTCTTTCGCAATCCATGCTTTATCATCGTACACGTGTCAACACCATGCATTCGTTAGCAAGACAATAAGTTCTGCCCCCAAATAAGAAAATAATTTAAAATGTTTATTTTGTATCATATTAGTTTAGGCGAGTAAGATCTAGTTTTTGTACTACAAATTGAATATTACATTCAATTCTTAATATAAAAAGTTAATTAACTTTTTTAAGATATTAAAGAGACTAAATAAACTCATTTAAAAGTATTTATTTATATATATCATTATATTATATATCAATTTATAAGTTAAGTAAATTAATTTAGAGATAAATAAGAAATATAAATACTTTAAAGATTGAGTTAAACATTATATTTAGGATTGGAAAAAGATAAGTAGATTAAATATTTGCAATTTTGCCAGAGCTAACACTTTTAAATTAGGATTAAGGTGGAATTAATACCCTACACCTTAAAGTATTTTATACTACATTTAACATGTGAAATTATTTTTTCGACTAT
Organism: Vachellia collinsii; assembly: GCA_006871305.1. Lineage (NCBI taxonomy): Eukaryota > Viridiplantae > Streptophyta > Magnoliopsida > Fabales > Fabaceae > Vachellia > Vachellia collinsii. Next base: position 9,899 of record QFDD01007114.1, read on the forward strand.
ATTTAATATTCTAATGATATAATATTATTCTATTTGTTGGCATTGGATGTGTTGAAAAATATTTAAGTAATCTATGCACATAGGGCAAGTACCGCCTACTCTTCCAGTGGGCCTCTCCTCCAATTTTCTTAATAGTATTTCTATATTCAACCGTTAATTTTCTGAAAGGAGTCTGAGCAGATAGTTCACTACTTCACTATTATTGGTCTGTCGCTATCAAAGATCCAGCTTTTTAAAATATTATATATATATATATTTCAGAATTTTTTTATTATGTGTTGACGATTTTTAATGATATTATTATATTAAATTGGGAAAACCTATTTATTTATTTATTGATATCTATACTTTTTTTTAATTTTCAATTTAATATTTATTTATTTTTTTCTTAATTAATTTATTAATTTTATTTTTTTACTATCAGTAACTCCTACAACTTTATCCTATTAGCATAGTTATCCCCTGTATAAAAGTTAATGCTACTAACAGTGTATGATTAAAGCATTTAATTAGGAAGAAAAAACATACAGGCACCAAAATGAAAATTAAATAAAAGTATAAATACCAATAAATGGGTTTTCTCTATTAAATTTAAGAACTTTAATGGAATAATTTTTTATACATACCTATATCAAGAGGATTTTCATTAAATGAGTTTTTTCAGTGTAAAGTGCATATGGTTGGAATGGGCACTTTAAAAATTCAATACACCACATGAAAAAAAAAATATCAAAGTATATATTTTTCACAAATAACTAAATTGATTGCTTTATTAATTTTTCTAAACTAATTATCCAAGTTTAAGATTCAGCATGAGAGGTAGTAATAAATGAACACAAGGGGTCCACACATCTAAAGTGAAGGCAAGAAGATATAAAACACATCGATTGTTTTAGATTTGCATGCAATAATAATATTGGCCATAATTTTAATTAATTTCTTTTTGGTAAAAAAGATTTGCTTGCAATAATATGCAGTGAACAGCCTTTACTTTAGGGGGAAAAAATAACATATAGAAGCACTCATTTTATTTTATTATGACATCTATTCATCATTGCTACCCCTTTCACTATTCAATCTCACGCTCCTCTTCCCCATTATTCTCTTTTATTATTCTCCTACTTTGTTTTTCACAATTTATTATCAACTAGTGCCCATCCTTTTTATTATATATTAATTGTTTGATCGTGTGCTAATTTAATTAATTTAGGGCAGCATGATGATTAAATCATATTTATACAAATGTATAGATTTCTTAGTGTCTATGTCATATATATATATATATATTGTGTGTGTGTGTCTCCCCTTCGATTTGAGAATGAGTTTTGTTCCTATATTAATTATAATTTCGAAGTTCAAGCATAAAATAACATAAATAGCCCAACGCAGAATTAATTTACCTGTATAGGCCCTACTAGATCTCTTTGGGTAGCAAACTTGAGTCCTAGAGGAGATATGCATGTGTTGGATTTAGAAAAATCACACCAAATGATAGGATTAAAAAGATATAAAGAGATAAATTTGATAAATATAAATATAATAAACCAAAAATTGTACTGAATCTTTTGATATATTCTAAGCAATTTTTTGAAACAAGATATTACATTCAATATTTCATATAAGATCCATTTTGTAACATAAATTACACTACCAAGTGGATCTTGTATTAAATACGAAAGGTAGTATGATTTGTGCATGGTGTTTCCATTTCAGTTTTTCATTTTTACCATTGGAAAAGTTAAAGCCATTGCTTAAAGTTACCAAAGCTCTAAATGATCATGTTCTCGTTTTTTTTTTCCAGAATGCCAAGGAACAGTAAAACTAAAGCCTTTAAGATGATTAGGATTAATTTAGTGGACGAGAATTAA
>QFDD01007115.1:0-14616 GCA_006871305.1 Vachellia collinsii
TTTAAAATATGGGTAAAATAAAATAATATTATAGGTTTTATCTACTAATTTTTTTTAAAATAAAATATAATCTATCAAATTATATTATTTTAATATAGCCGGTCTAACTCCGGCTTGAACCCGGTCTGAACCATTAACCCTTGAACCACTGTCTCACCCGGTTCAATGCCCGGTCCGGTTTTTTGAACCTTGATCCTAATGTATTTTATTATGCGTTTATCACATTTATATATTTATTCAAGTGCGTCCAGCATTGTAAGATATTTTTCTAGTGTATGAATACAATGAGATATTCTTTATGTGCGTCTAAAGCTTTAAAATATTTGTTGTTACATCAAACACGCACCAAGGAAAATAAAATGTTTTAAAGTGTTGGAAGCTTTTGAAAAATACTTTAGGTTGTTAAATGAATCACAAAATATTTTAGAGTGTTTGATGCACCTTATCCTATTGATAAATGGGATGTTCCAATCTATTAATTTCGAAGAGAGACTTCCAGCAGAAATTTTTGTATGCTCTCAAAATTCTATATCAGTTGTGACCTACAAATCACGGGCCAAGAAATCATGAAAAGTTGAATCTTATTTGGCACCTTTTGGATATTAGCTGGCACCTTCTAGAGAAAATAGAGAAACCAAAACCAGATTTACAAATCAAGATCCATGGAAGTTGTGTCAAGCATTGATGGTTTAAGAAAAGAGAAGGTCCTTCACATGTGTTCAGTTAAACAAGCAATTTGGATAATTGATATATTCTATCAACAACAAATTAAAACAATCAAATTTTTGGATGAACTATTGGTAAAGGTCTCACTCCATAATTATCATTTTTTTATCCTTTTTCAGAGCCATTTGAAGCTTTCTAACTCTTGAGCTCTTACATAATCTAGAAGAAGGCTTATGACTCTCTTTGTGGAGCCACAGCTGATTCCCTCCCAACTACAGCAATCAGAATGGTTAAGGTTGTTCCAAGAAGGAAGAGAAGAGCCATTTGGGTAATTGAAAGCTTCTTTCAGTTTCAGAAGAGCTTCTATCTTTTCTTTTAAGCATCCCTCACTTGCTCCATTAAACCCTAATAATACTATTATAGTTACAGACACCACCCAACACACTTGTTCTCTCACTGAGCATCCCAATTTTCACTATCTTCTTCCTTACTTTGCTTCAATCTTCCTTGCTTTCTTCACATGCGAACCGAGTCTATATAAAGGCATTTTAGGATCTCTCTCTCTCTCTCTTTTTTTTTTTGTTTGGGAATTACTGTGAGTTCCCAGGTAACTTAATTAAGTCATTTTCGACCAGTAGTCTCCATTTCCTGTATTTTTACCTTTGAATAGAATTTTTACCAAATTCAAAATGGAAGAGCTACTTACCATTGAGAACTTATGAATGTTTAGATTAACTTATTTTAAATAATTTTAAGAAGTCCAATGTAAGCACATGAAAGAAGTGTTGCCTTGAAATACATTAAAGTACTTTTTAAGTGATCTTAGGATTTCCCAACCAAGTATTTGGTTCAATAGGTAAAAAAGTAATATCGGCTTAATCAGATGTCTTGAGTTCAACTTACAAAAGCAACAGTTTAGGTGGTAATTAAAACTTGCCACACAGAAGTGTCACAACCCCGACTCAATCCAGATTACTTAGTTTGAACCCAATAAAAATCATCACCTCTCAGTTTTGGGGTCGGCTCAAGATATCATGCGGTCCATGCAGTAAAAAGGAAAGAAGAGCCACTTAGGCGATTGAAAACGAGGTTGGAGCCGTCAATCACATGAGGCAAACGTCTTAATTATTTAGTCAAACAAAATTACCACCCTTTTATTGGATACAAATGGTTAAATAAAATTTTATTCAATTAAACAAAGTTATTTAAAGGTCAAACCTAACTCTTTTAACGGACAGAAGAACATTGCACCGTTTTCTACACTTATGGAGTAACATTGCCCCTTAAAAAACTTCCGTATACCCAGTACAATTCCATGGATATTTTTAGAGAAAATTTTCTCTTGAATCCTTATATTAATAATGATTATACATTTACTAATTCTCTCTTTTATTATTTTAATTAATAGGATAAGTAGAGGGGAACTGGATTTGGTTTCACAAGACACTGTTAATACATTCACTAATCATCTATTTTTTAGGAAGTAACAAAACCTTGGTTTCATAGAATCCGAGGTAAGTATGTGAGAGAGTTTTATCTCGATTTGCGTGAAAGTGATTTTAGGAAGTGTTTCCCAAACAAGCTAAAATTTTTTAGCTAATAGTCTCCTCTACCTAACTAGCAATTTTTTAGCTGACTCCAATAACCACGTAACACACAGGGGTCATGGTTTCTTGGACTTCCATACTAAAATTTCTATAGAATGTTATAAAGCTTGTGGAAGGAATGATTCTACATTTTTGTGGGGTAGGAACACGACAAACAAAATGTGATTAGAGAATTCTAATGGAATCAAAGTCGTCTAATGGAGTCATGCATTATTGGTTTTGAAAGAAGTTGAGACCTTTAATTTCTAATCTATCATGTTAAATTTCGTCATTTGCGGCTAGTTGTTTCCCACCCCTTCGCCAACAGCGAACAAGCTTTCTCATAAGTCATAAACACTGACCTGAGTCATCATCCTAGCAGAAACGTCGTTATAATGCTAGTGCGATGTGATCATTCCATCTTCATCCAATAACCACCTAACAAATTGATCTAAACAAATAAGCGGTGAATACGTACAGCTCTCAAAAAACAGAAAAAATTACATCATAGTAATCATAAAATTGAGTTGGAGTTCTATTCTTAGTTTAATTGCAAATGTGAAAAGATTTCATTATCCCTAATTATTTGAATTTAAATCAGAGAGAGAAATGTGTGAAAGAGGAGATGGAAAGAAGGTCTTTCACATTTGCAATTAATATAACCTTAATTTTATGGGACTTCAATTCAATTTCATGATCTTTATAGGCTTTATGGTAATTTTTTCTGTTCTCCGGGATATGTACGTCCCTAAATAATGGCTTATCTCTGTGCTAGGAATAAAAGAAGACGTATTTTCTAATGCCTTGCCAATGTTTGTACATATTTGAACGTTAATTTTCCATTCAGGAAAAAAAAATAAAAGGAGGCGAAAGATAAATCATGTGGAACATATTGAGATATTTTTTTAAGTACATATTTATCTACATAAATGTGAAAAATTGTTGTTTTTTATAGATTTTTTGTCAAGTGCCTAACTTGTATCATATATGAATATTTAAGAAAAAGTAAAAGAATAAAAAAATGTTAAACAAAATTAAAAAAAAAATAGATCCACTTTTTTATTCTTTTAATTTTTCTTGAAATTTTTTTTTCTTTTGCTTTTTTGAATATATCTTTATCAAAATAAAATTAAAAGTTAATTTTTAAATACGTAATTTTAACAAAGGTGTAAGATAAAAAAAATAAGAAAAATTAATTAAAAACTTTTAACCTTGTTTCTTTATTTTTTTAAATCCAACTTAATTTTTTTTTTTTTACCGTGCACTCACTTTCCTTCCCCTCCTAGCATGTCAAACAGGCCCTTAGGATGTGTTTGGTTTGAGGGTAGGGTAGGTTAGAGGAGGGAAGGGGGTTATATTATCTTGTTTGATTTGCTGGAGATGAGGTGAGAATGAAGGATTTCTTTGTTTGGTTTAAGAGGGTAAGGGAGGGATAGTAACCATAATTTTACTATTTTACCCTTATACATTAATTTATATCTTTTTAATCCTATCATATTTAAATTAATTTAAATTTTGCTTCAAAATAAATTAATGTTATAATGTACATATAATAAAATAATATAATGATATTTTTTGTTTGTGATTAGTCAAATAAAATATTTTAAAAGACCAAGTAACAAATTGTGATGAGAATTCAAGATGAAATAGGCAAGGGAACATGAAATTAACAGAAACTTGTCATTCGTAATAAAGCTAATAGACATATTTCAGCGCCAACAAGGTTGCAGAATCACTCAACACATACAATGTCCTCAAAATAATCCTACACAAGATAGGGAATTGATGCATATAATGCAAATGCAAGCTGAGTTAAAGATAAGACCGGTGAGAATTTAGTCTTTTTCTTCTGCACGGTTAAAACTGCATTCCAAGGACAATCATTTAAAAAATATTGGATGCAAGGTGATCCAAAAGGAAAACTAGAGATAAGTCTACTGATTTGAAATACTCAAGCTCAACAATTTTAAAAACAAGAGAGTTGAATTTAAAAAACTGAATAAACACCGGATGGAAGATCGGTTCATTGTTTCTTCACTGCAAATGTAATCGTTTCTAACGGAAACACAAGCAGCAAGATTGAGACCCAAAAGGAGGAACACAGAAAAAGAGGTGAAGTTGCAATGAGATTATCAACAGTGTCTAAGGGATGGACCCTGATTTCGGAATTTTTTTTCCTTCCAAAGTCTTCACCGTGAGCTTCATGTAGGCGGGTTCTAAGAATGATGCCGGCAACTGCAGAAATGTGACTCAAACTAGACTGGTTCAAATGGTGGAGAGTGGGTGGGTGACGACGCGGTGAACCGAAGACACAGTGGAGAGTGAAGGGTGAAGATATTGTGAACGGAAGCAGAGAGTGGAGGGTGGACGGTGAAAAAGCAGAGTAGAGGTGAAGACGCTATCTGATGGGTTTTTTTTATTTGTAAAATGGATATTATTAGAATATCATATTACATATGAGGGTAAAATAGGAACTAAATTTAGCTCTCCTCCAAAAACCCCCAAATTGAAGGGGACCAAGGGGAGGAAAAATGAGCCAAAATTTTGACCCCCCCTCCCCTCTAAATTCCAAACCAAATGAGGGGATGGTCTCATTTTTCCTCCTCTCCCCTAACCTACCTTCAAATCAAATATGACCTTAGTGGCTGTAGCTTCCAAAGAGTGCCATTAAAAAAAACAATGCTTTTACTTTATGCATCAATGGTCATTCCAGTAGCTTTTGTTTTACATTTTAAATTAATTTCTATTGTACTTTGCTTTCTTCGAAAGGGAGAAGAAATTAAGAGTGGTGGTTATGGAGGAATTGTCGACCTTATCTGCCTTGTAAGTTGGGTCAACGAGAGGAAAATACGGGGAAACGATGGCAATAGAAGAAGGTGAAAGATAAACCATGTAGAGCCAATGGGATTTGACTATTTTTTTTTAAAAAAAAATGGATTAGTGTTTTACGTCATTATATTTTTGGGCCTGTTTAGATTAGCGTAAAAACTACTTTTCCAACTTAATTTACAGTCTTCAAGCTAAGCATATGAGAAAAGTTTTTTTTTAACTTATGTAAACATGTTTTTCTATCGCTAAAGAAAACAAGGCCTCTAATTATACCTATTCCATCAACCAAAAGGTTCAGTAAGCTAAAATTATACTCCTCCAATTCCAACTCGGGTTCTTAATATAGTAGTATTCGCTCTTCAAGTGCATGGATCGTGACAAGTAATAAAGTGATAAGTAGAGTATCATTCCTACAAGGATTCGGTTTAAAAACCTGGTTAAACAATTATCATAACACTTTTTCCTATTTGGATAGACAAATATTTTAAGTGAAGGGAAACTATGAAATAAATCTTTACTAAAATTAAAAATGAATATAAACAAGTTATTCTTCAACTTCAAGGATTTAAATGGGGTGTAGGATTATTTCTCATCCTTGCATTTCATAAAACTTAATCAACATGCTCTCAAATAACATTTCAAAGAATACATGTGCTAGTTTGAAGTTCAAAATCACTTGATAAATCTCTCTCAAGTTAATCAGGTTTATATTTTCGTTAATCAGGTTTATATTTCCATTAAAACTTTTATCAAAAAGCATAGCTTTTTAGGCCACAGGCAAGGTATGCAGTCTAAATTGCTCTACTTTTTTGGCATGTGGTTTAAAAAAGTCTTGTTCAAACCCAGTTAGCACCTCACATTTACTTTTTTTAAGGCATGTAGTCTAAATTGCTATGCTTTTTAGATCACAAGCAAGGCATGCCTTCTAAATTGATATACTTTTTTAGCATGCATTCTAAAAAGTCTTGTTCAAACTCGTTTAGCACCTCACATTTACCATTTTTTTAATATATTTTTTAAGACCGTAAAAAGTACTATTTTTTAAATCAGTATTATCTAAACCACATATATGTGCAATTAAAAGACTTTTTTTTGTACAGTCTAAAATGCAATTTTTCTACTAGTGTAATATGAGTTCCCTTGAAATGATTACCTAACCGTCCTAGCCTCTTGATGATATTGGAGTTCATCCTTAGACAAATTAACTAATGTATCCAAATCAAGCATTTAGGTTCATCACTACAACATGCTTATCTTAAAATCTTCAACTAAGGCAATAAAATAAGGAAATCCATGTTTTTTATAACAAGAAATAAGGACTAAACGAGTGAATACAAACTAGTTAAGGGCTCATGAGGTAAAAAGAGAAATTTTGGAGAAGTATGGACCAAAATGACATTTTTAAAATTTGAGGACCAAAGTGTAAAATTGAAACCTGGGACCAAATTGCCATATATGAAATTCAAGGGTATTTTGGTCAAAGTTTGACCCAAATATTAGAAAAAAAATTTCAGGCATCAAATGATCGAGAAAAATTCACTAATTAATAATTAAGGCCCAATTTAAGTCAAAATGACAGAAATAATCTTTGTAAGAATTTTAAATGTTATTTAATATTTGGTTATTTAATAAAATAATTAGTCAAATATAATTATTTAAAATACCTAGATGCCTCAAATATTTGATTTCAGAGTAAGCGAAAATAACTCAGAAAATCTAGTATTTTATGAAATTGATTATAAGAGAAAGTCAGAAACGGTTTGCTAGAATGGAAGAAAAAAGGTCAAGAAAAACCCCGAAATAGGGTTTTTCTCAAGAAATTAATTAAAAATACATCCGGAATGGGAAGTGAGGAAGGAAAATGATAATAGGAATAGAAGAGTTATACAAGAACGAGCGCTTGTTGGTTTGAATTTTGGGAATGCTAAAAGAACAAAATGCCACTGTTTTGTAAAGGCATAAATGAGGAAAGGGCACGTTAGGATTGAATGAGAAACCTGATTTGAGGATAGTAAACCAGCAAATGTCTTCAAGGAGTTAAGTTTGTTATTGTTTTGAACCTCTTATTTTATATGAGCTAAAACCAGAGTTAATGATAAATTTTAAATTAAGTCATAGAACACATTATTTGGATGAGTGGATTGTAAGTTATAAATTTTTAAAGTTTAGCTCAGAAAACTGGAAAATGGTATTTTTCTGATGAAACAGCTGACTTTCAGTGGATTTTTAAAGGGCCAAATGGTCGTTGACCATGAAACTTGGTAAGAAAATAGTACTCATAACAAGCTTTAAAATGAGTACTAGAATGCATTATTTGGATAAGTATATTTGAAGTTATGAACCAATAAAATTTGATTCTGAATTTGGAAAATTAGAAAAAGTTGGTTAGCAAGCAGCAACATTTGAGCACTAATTTGTTAATGTGTGTTGACTATAAATAGTGAGTGGTATTTTTCCTTGAAAATGGATACAGAGAGCTTTAAATAAAAGCTTGAACCATCATATTTGGAGTTATATGGAATGAGTTATGATTTTTCAAAAGTAATTGAAAAATTCAAAAGTTAAGGAAAGGAAGTTAAGTAATGTAAAGGGTTAGAAGTGGGGTTAGGAAAGAAAGATGAGCTTAATGAAGTTCGATAAACGTATAATTAATGTAATATTATACGTGTATATTTATATGATTTGACATCTACCTGAGCACCCCAAGGAAGGTTGGAAAATGGATTTGGCAAAGAAGGTAAAGGTAAACGAAGAAAAACAGATAAAAATCATTTTTATTCTATTATCATATATTTAATTTTGCATGTTTGTTTATGCCGTATGTGTTATGCGTGTTAAGATACGTGGATCGATTCCGTGATGGAATGATTGTATGCTTTTAACAGAGTGGTACTCGTGAAATAGAGTACGGATATTACTTTGCAAGCTTTGTAGAATAGCTACTTCTGAAAATGAATGGTTATTTGGATGCGCAGTAATTGAGTGGTACCCAGGTAAGGGTATGGAATTGCGTGTTATGCAATTTGTTATTGTCCATGGCCATGTGATGTGGAAAACTGTTGAGGGAGATCCTCATGATGTGATTTATTACGTATAAATGTCGTATGAACATGTGGTTTATTTTTACATGATTATGAATTTTATATATGAATATTTGATAAGTTGTGGTTTCTACAGAGATTTTCGAGTCTCACCCTCCATTTCTACAAAATACAGCTAAAGCGGGTAGCTCAAGAGACACAAAAGTGGTGACAAGGGACGCGTAGAAGGTGAAAAGAATGAATAATGAAGAGGGACATGGACAAATTCCTTTACATATAATGTTGGTTTAATTATTAGTTAATGATTTATTTTGGTATAAGCCTTATTAGTTTTAGTGGAGATGTATATATAATTGTACAAGTTATATATATATATAATAATATGAGGTAGAAGGCAATTGTGTAGTGGGCCCATAACCCACAGGTCTTAGGATCAAACATGGCTCAATGGATTTTACTAAAACAACTTTAGACAAAAATTGTTTTAAAAGGTTTAAAATTTTTCGAAAAATCTCATTCTAACAAATTAGCGAAAAAAGGAGTGTGACATGACATAAGAAGAGGCGAAGAAGAAGAGAAATCAAGTGGAATTCAAGGTAAAGTTTAATTCTTTCCATGAAATTGATCTACAAGCTCAAGGTGCAAGGGGGAATTTTTTTTCATGTTTATTTCTAGAAAATGTGCTATTTGTTGGTAGTTATGACTTGCCATACTATGTGTAAATTCAATTTCAAGTGATAGTATTTTATATGCATACTAAATTGATGTGTGTGACAACTATGCATATTAATATCATTAATAGTTATTTTGCTATGGGGATTTTTTTTTTGAAATATCACTCTCCAATAATAACATCTTTTTGGGCAAAGCTCAAAGAGCAAAGGCAAAGAAGTGCAAGGGTAATGTGGAATTTTAAATGCCAATCATATGGGAAAGTTTGTACAACTTGATTTGTGAGTTGTGACTTATGTACACTTTTAGGTGATTGTGGCTTAAATTCCTACACTATGCAACATGATGGACCAAGCATACTATATTATTATGTGAATTAGTTATTTGCATAAAAGAGGGGAATGTGAGCATGCAAAATAACTTTATCAAAGGTTAAAGTTGAGGTAACAGTGAAAAATAGAAATTGAGGCCCGAATGCCTTGAAAATTTTCAAAAAGATGCTACACATTCCAAATTTTAAAATGAGACAAATTTTATAAAATTGGATGTATATGTAGAAAGTTATGGTTTTCTAAATTTAGGGGAAAAATCTGAAAAATTAAAAAATGACAGTATGAATAGTGGAGCTTTACAAAATAAACTGTATTAATTGTTCAAGAAATTAGATAAATTGATATTTTTTCCTATAGAAAATTCATTAAGCTTCATTTAAAGACTTAAACCATTTGATTTCGATTTTTCTAAAATTAGTTATGAATTCTCAAAATTGGCCCATAAATCTGAAAATTTACCAAATAAATAGTAACTTTTGGTAAGTTTTGAAATTTTGTTGCTTTGTCTCATTTTATATTTCGAAGATAGTTAAGTGGTTCAATAATGGTCCCTAATGAAGTATTAAGAGATGATAAGTGATGTATGATTCTATTATCCTCAAGGATAAAAAAAACCGGTCCGGTTCAATGTTATATTGGGGAACAGGTTGACATGGATCAACCCGGCTTCAACTCGTAAAAAACCGGGTTGACCTTGTTATATATTTTTTTTTAACAAAAATTATAGGCTTCCTTTGCTTTTTTTTTTTAAAAAAAAATTTATATGCTTCCTTTACTCTTTTTTTTTTATAAAAAAAATTACGTTAAGGTCCCACGCAAAAAAATTAATATTAAGAAGGTCTTAAAAAGTTTTTAATTACAAGTAAAAGAGTACCATTGACAAGTAAATGAGTTATCAATAGTAACCTTTGAGACCTTTTTGATATTAATTTTCTTGTGTGGGACCTTAATGCAATCTCTCTTTTTTTTTGTTTACTTTTTTTATTAATATTTAGTGACAAAGGAAAAAACTAATTGGTGTTTCTTTCTATCCTTTTTTTTTTACTACAAACATGGTTTTTTTATGATTGATTCTTAGCGTGTTATGGTTAATGAATGAATTTTAATGTTGTTTTTTTTATTATGAGTGATTATTAATTACAGTGACTAAAAGATTTTAACTGATAGATATGAATATTTTGAAATTAAACATTATTAAAAGTATTATATTTTAAATATTGTCAATTAAATGTCATTATTTTAATATGGCTGGTCTAACTCCGATATGACCCATTAACCCTTGACCCACTGCATCGATCGGTTCAATGCCCGATCCGGTTTTTTAAACTTTGATTATCCTAAAATATTTCATTGTACAATTTTACCCTAAAAGTATTTGAGTTATTTTTCATTTTTATCGCTCTTTTTTCATATTTTCAGTATTAATATTTCATATTATTAGTGCTAATATTTAACACTTTAATTTTAACAATCACTTTTAAACTTTCTCTCTAATTTCGCTATACCTCATGTAGCTACAAGCTTTTTACCTCTTTGTTTCTGAAAAAAAAAATAAATAAATAAATTGAGACGGCCGTTTCAGAGTCTGAGAAATCAAAGGAATAATAATAGTTTACTTCGTAAACAAAATGATCCATTCCTTCCTAAATTAAAATTAAAAATACTGAAAGCTACATGTCAAATATCATGTATTATTTTTAAATAAAATGGCTAGTGATAAAAAAAATACTAAATATATGACATATACAAATCTAATTTGTTAATTTTATATAATTATCATTTTTCATAATTTTGCAACATATTGAGACGAAAAGTATTCCAGTACATCTATCATGTAAGTCCCTATATTGAAGATGACATTGCTGATGCATAAATTTAATTATGGGTTAATGTGTCCAAGAAATATTCTTTTAAGAGCAATATTATCTTGAAAATTTTTTCAGAATAATTAATGTTGCATCAGAATTTTTAAAAATGAGCAATGTTACCCTATTTCGTAGAAAAATTAACGTTGACCGTTATAAAATTGATGTGGACCGTTAACGTTTTTAATGATAGATGCAACATGATTCAATTTTAAAACTTCTGGTATAATAATACTTTTGAAAAAGAACTTCAAAGGTAAATTTACACCTTAACCACTTTATTACGAACAACTAAGTCTTTGCTTATATTCATCAAACAAAATCACTTTCTACATATTACACTGTACATGTGGTCCTTAATTTGTTAATATGGGAACCTTTTTGAAAACTCTTTATGAGATCATGAAATGTTTTAGTTGGGTTCCAGCTCCCTCATGTCACTGCATTGAAGATGTCATTGCTAATTGACATTGCATATCACATCTTATTCTAGTTATTTTAACGTGTGGTCTATAAAATCCTCTTTAAATTTTTTTTTTATTATTTCAAATTTAGGTGGGTTGAGTTCATTCTTTAACGTTCAATTAAAGAAGACTATTTTTATGCTAGAATTTAAGAAAATAATTATTTAAATTATTTACGAGTCCATAATTGAGGAACTAATATGACATGTTGCTATAGGGATTGAGAAAATTTATAAAGAAGTTTAATTCTTCAAAAGTTTTTTTTTTAATTATGGCCTATTTTTGACCTAAGAAATGGGAAGGAGGCTTAACTGACAAGCTTCACGTGGGGCCCATATCAATAAATTTATGTTTTCCACATTGTAAAAGTAGTTCTACCAGGAGGAACGCGGAACGCGGTTGGAAAAACAGGCAAAGGAAGACTTGACCTTACTTTTCTGACTATTGGTGTTACTGTTTGGAGGTGGCGGTGAGCCGGTGACAATATTTTTTGTTGCCAAATAAATTCATGGTAATTATTGCTCCGTTTCCATCAGTTTCACGTCATTCCATTATTTATTTACTTACTTACTTTCGGGCAAAAAAAAATTATTTTACTTACTTACTGTCAATACCAATTCCACCAACAATAAGGGTTTAGGCAATTAAAGGGATAGAATGTAACAGTAATAATAGGTCAATACCAATTCCATCACCTGTAAAGCTCCGTTTTGATTAAAGAATCGATGGGAAAAGAAAGGAATGGAAAGGAAGAGAAAGGAAATTTTTTTTGACATGATATGTTTGGTATGCATTAGAATGAAAAATGATTTGATAGGAAAATTTTTGTTTGATTGGGTTAAAATAGTGGTAAAGTAGGTAGGAAAATTGTGTCAAATGACCATATCGCCTTGTAAAATAGTGGTAAAATAGGAAAATTGAGTTTTTATTTATATTTCAAGAGTAAATGTGCTTTTTGCATTTTTCATTGGGCAATGGAAATTGGCTTTCCACCATTTTTGGTGGGAAGAGATCTTCTCATGGATAAATCAAAATGGCTTCCTGCCCATGTCTCAGTGGCAACCAAACAGTCAAAAACAATAAAAAATGAACATTTTCCTTTTTCATTGATAGATTTTCTTTCATTCTAATGGGCTCATAAAATAAAGGGATGGAATAAAATAGTCAAGCTGGAGTAAAAGGATTATCCTTTGGAAGAAGTATTGAAAACTTAATTTCCATGCAGTTTCCGTTTGGGGGAATGAAAATATGCCAATGGAAAACGGACAAGGGCCTTTTCCCATGGCTAAAGATTTTCCCATCTTGAATGGAGAATCTGTTCCCTCACAAATCAATCGGATTTGACTTTCTTTCCTAAGAAATTCCTATGTGGCCCCTAGTCTTCAACAACTAGGACCTTTTTGTAATGCTATTTTAGGATCAATTGGTTATTTGGAAGCTTTTGCATTTCTCCTAGAAAGTATTTTTGGGTTTGTCTCTATATGTTTTATTTGAACTTCCATCTTAAATATAGGTCTTTTCTCAAAATTTGTTATTTTGCAAGGGCATATTCCTCACATTCGTTATTTTCCAAACATTTTTTCAATTATTTTGTGGCGCACTATCTTCCGAAACAATATTCTCTTCCATCTATGAAATAAAATATTGGTGAGTAGCTTGATATAATGTGAGGCACTTAAAAGGATGTTTAAATTTTTAATCAATCCTTTTTTTCACTTTAACCATATTGATTATGTATGGCTAAAATTCTTCCACTACTCTCACATATCTTTTCAAATACATCTAATATCCTAAATTATTTTATGGTTCAATTTATTGGAGATTTTGAATTATTTTTTCAAATACATTCATTATTCTAAAATATTTTGTAGTATAATTTTACCTTAAAAGTATTTTTGAGTTATATTTTTATCACTCTTTTTTTTTTCATATTTTCAGTATTAATATTTCATATTTTTAATACTAATATTTAACACTTTTAAGAATCACTTTTAACCTTTCTTTCTAATTTCGCTACGCCACATGTATGTACAAGCTTTTTACCCCTTAGTTTCTCCAAAAAACATTAAAGCTGAACAAGGGACTATAGGTACCAAGAAGAGAGGGGTCGTAGAAGAGAGAAGCTAAGAAGGGAATTCTACCCCGTCGTGGCCGCTTAGAAATTAAAGGAATAATGATATTTAATTTCATAAACAAAATGATCCATTCCTTCCTTTAAAATTAAAAATACTTAAAGCTACATGTCAAATATCAAGTTTTATTTTTAAATAAAATGTCTTTTGATAAAAAAAATGCTAAATATATGCATATACAAATCTAATTTGTTGATTTTATATAATTATCATTTTTCGTGATTTTGCAATATATTGGGAAGAAAGTATTGTACACTTAGTACATCTATCATGTCACTCACTACTTTGAAGATGATATTGCTGACGGATAAATTTAACAATGGCTTAAGGTGTATAAGAAGTATTCTCTTAGGAATAATATTGTTCTAAAAATTTTTTTAAAGGTAATGTTGCTTTAGAAATTTAAAAATAAAGCAATATTATCCCATTCTATTTTTTAAAAAATAATGTTGATCATGATAAAATTAATGTAGACCATTAATATTTTTAATTGCAAAGGGTAATACTACTTAAATTTGAATCTTCTAGAGCATTAGTGCTCCTGAAAAAAAAACTTGAATGGCAAATTTACACATTATCCCTTAATTATTAACAACAAAGTCGTAGCTTCAATTCGTCAATCAAAATCACTTTCTACATACTACACTATAAATGTGGTCCTTAATTTGTTAATATGGGAACCTTTTTGAAAACTCTTTATAAGATCATGAAATGTTTTAATTGGGCTCCGGCTTCATCATCTCACTGCTTTGAATATGGCATTGCTAATTGACACTGTATATCTCATCTTATTCTATTTATTATAATGTGTGGCCAATAAAACCCTTTTTTCTTTCTTTTTATTATTTTAAATTTAGGTGAGTTGGGTGCATTCTTCAGAGCTCTAATTAAAGTCCTTAAACATGAATTACTGGCAAAAAAGAAGTATATTTTTATGCGAAAATTTAAGAAAATAAAATAGAAAATAATTATTAAAATTATTTATGGGTCAATAAAAATTGAGGAAATAATATGAAATGTTATTATAGG